>CAUYSK010105477.1:0-38635 GCA_963575035.1 Avahi laniger
CTGGACTAAACTTAGGCCCATCATCCAAAGTGAGGCACCACAAGAGCAGAAGAACGGGATCCATTTGTACTCGTCATCAAACTGGTACTAACTGATCAACACTAGGGTGATCACATGGCAGAAATACTCTCCAGGGATTAGGGGGATGGGGGGGCAAGTCTACAACTAAAGGACACAGGAAGCACTAATGGGAGGGAAGGGCACGCCTTTAACCTGCATTTGGGTGAGGCAAAGACATAAAGTGTAACTAGAATGTTTGTATCCTTACAATACCTTGGAATAATAATAATAAAAAAAAATTGTACCCCCTTAATATTTTGCAAAAAAAATGACTAGAAGCTGTTTTTTAAAAGAAAAGAAAATAAGGCATACATCAGCAGTCCTCAACCTTTTTGGCACCAGGAACCAGATTCATGAAAGGCAATTTTACCACGGACGGGGTGGGGTGGGGAGTGTGGAAGAGCTCTGCAGCCCGGTTCCTAATAGGAATGAGAGATGGCTGTATTGTCAAGGCATTGGGTAGTTTCCCAGTTTTTCTCAGAGGACTTTTTGAATCAGACTGCTTTCCCTTGTCTTGTGTTTCATGATGCACCACAGAAACATAAGTTCTTTTGAAACAAAGTTCTGTTACTTGTCAGTGCGATATTTTAGGACAAAAGAGATTATGCCCTTTAGGGCATGTGTACTATGTGTCCTAGTAGTTTTTTGTTTGTTGTTGTTGTTGTTAATCATGTAGACTAGATGCCCTTTACAGATATGTAAAGTCTGGGAAGGGAAAAGATGGTACGTTTTGTTATATCATGCTGAATATGGAAATCACACGAGCTTTAGAGTCAGAAAAACTTTGGTTTGAATTTGTGATCCAATTCTTACGAGCTATGAGTCCGTAGGAAAGTCACTTTATTTCTCTGTGCCACCAATTCCTTTACCTTATTTACGCTGTATTCTCGACTTTTAGCACATCACTCATCAAATATCATAGTACATGATCAAAGACAAAGATATTTGATTTGCCAAGGATGTTTTGGACAGAAGTAAGCACACTTACATTTTCTTGCATATTTTGTCTATTTTGGGGGAAAAATTAACAGTAATCTGAGGGAGTCTCACAGGTCGCTGTGGACGAGAGCTTAGCAAACCGTCACGGAAATGGATAAATGGTATGGAAACCCGCAGACAGAAGTTAACGTAAAGTGAGAGTTGGCTCTTCTTTCGTTACGGCATTTTCTTGTTAGAAAGAAAACTAGCAATATATTTGAGTGGAGTCTCTTACTTGGGAAATGATATCCTGAATGACCATAAGACTGGCAAGAAGATTTTTAATGCATCCTCATTTTTAGTTTCTTAAATATTTATAAATTAGCCTTAACAGCTAAGTTCCATTTGAAAGGAATCCATACATAAAGATTTGCTTTCTTCTATTTCCGATGAAATTCATTCTTATAGAATGGTGATTTTTTTTCTTCTGAAAGCATTTTCCTCCGCTTATAGCTGCAAGCTCATTAGAGTGACTATTTTATTAATGTCCACTCCAGGCACTTTCACTAGACGGTAAGCTCCATGAAAGCAGGAAGTATCCCAGTGCTTGCCAGCACTAGCAATAAAATTAAACATAATAGGCATTCAACATATAATAGTTGTTGAATGAATAAATGAATAAATAAATGAAATAATTTGAATTTAAGGGGTGACATTACATCTTTTTGTCCCCCTGGAAAATGCTTTAAGTTCAGAGATGTGTGGATAATTTATTCAGATTTATTAAACTGCTAATACCCACCTAGAACAAAGTCCTTGCTCTTTAAAGTTGGCCACATATAATTTTTCCCAGAGTGGAAATTTTAATAATTAGCTTTGTTTCGTACATCTGTTAAACATATCTATATAAAATGGTGCTTGCATTTAAACTTTTTAAATCTTCCTGAAAGTCGCATTTTAGGATGTGTTAGCTGGTGTTAACTACTTGCAAGTTTCACGTTATAGTTGCCTAAAGTCATGGCTAAAATGAGTATATAGAGAGCATCTGTCGCCCATATCCATTATCGTTTTAATGTAAAGGAAGTGAGTGATGATACATTACATTACAGTTTTCAATGAATTAAAATAGTTTAAAGCAAGTTGTATCTAGGAAAGGATGGAAACAGTAATAAATTAGTGTAAACAAAGATATAGAAAAATTTACTTGAGGCCAAAAATATGGATGGGAGTTAAGCCATTATTTTCAATGGTCTAGAGCCAAAAGGCTATATAAAACAGACTCCCAGATTGGCAGATTTATGAGAGTCATAAAAACTAGTGATCATAAAGTTGTTAAAGGGGAAAAAAAAACTAGACACCGTTTAGTTTGATTAGATTCAGGATTGGGCCGAACTAAATCTCAGAGAAGAGGAATTTTGCAGTCCAGAAAAATATGTCCGTATTATTCACAAACTGTACCAGCCTTTCTGGGAAAGATGACTAGTGGGAGATGTCATTTTATTGCCCACTTCCTTAAAATGATAGTGACCGAGAGTTGAGACTCTTGAAGTGTGAATGTCAGGCTGGGTGCTTCGTTTAGGTTCTGTTTGCACATCGCCACGTTGGCCTGGGCTACCTTCATCTCCTGCTGGAGTTACTACGCTAGCTTTCAACATGTTCCTGCTTCTGCCCAGTAGTTCCAGTTTACTACAGTCCATTCTCAATACAACAAGTGGAGGGATGCATCTAAACCATAACTCCAGCTATGTCTTACCTTTGCTAAAATCTCATGATTGTTTCCTATTTTACTCAGAGTTCCTCCATAGCCTTTGAGGACTCTAGAACATGACCCTCCATTTGTTCTCTGATCCCATCCTTTCTTATCTCTTTCTCACAAGGACACAGACTCATTGACCTCCAGGCATTGCCTTGAACATCCCGAGCATGTCTTCAACTTAGATCCTTAATGCTGGAACATCAAGGTTTTCTCTTCCTGGAACTCTTTTTCCCCAAATACCATCACTGCTAACACTCTGACCTTCTTGGATTTGTTTTGCTCAAATGTTACCTTTTCAAAGCGGTCTCCTGCTGTTAAAAATTGAACTCTTCTCTCCCCTCTCCCCCAATAATTCTGCATTACCTCTTACTCTGCTCATCTCTTATCCCCCTTTAGCCTGCTAAGTGATTTCCTTATTGACTAATTTATTTTTTTTAATTGTCTTTCAGACCTCCCCAGAATGTAAACTCATCAAGAACAGGAAATACCTTTGTCCACTGATATATTCCAAGTGCCTAAAACAGTGCCTGACAGACTATGCTCAATACATATTTGGTAAGTGCTTGAATTACTTCATTGAACCCTCACAAGAGTTCTGCAGAAGTTTACAGTATTATTTTATTATTTGTGGTTAAGAAACCTGTAGTTAGATTACTTGATTTTTCATTGCTTTAAAAATTAATGTTGTATAAAATTCACATATACTGCACTGAATAATTAATAGAATGTATCCTTTGTCAGGACTGGGTTGTCACCTACGAAAAATTTTGAAACATGAGGTAGCTCGATTTTTTTAATTTATTATTTTTGCATAAATAAATTTGAAATCCCTGAAGCAAACATGCAGCATTTTATTAACATTTTTGCTTTGAGACTCATAATACTACGATACTAAATTTCTTTCCAAAACATTATAATCAATCTTCCATTTCTGTTTACAACTGAGAATTCCAATTCATCACTTCCACTAAAGACTGCAGTCGTTTGCTCCTAACTGGACATTTTGTGCACTCTATCTCAATTGTGGGGCAAAGCTGCTTGAAGCACCTCATTATAGAGGCAGAAGGCTGGCAATAAACATCTTCTGCAGCCTCTATTTCTGCCAGGAAAAGAGCTTTGCTCCTCTGTCTAGCTAATGGTGTTCTAAGCTCCTAATGTCTCACATCAAAAGTTCCGAAGTACTTAAGTGTCCTCACCAGAAAAAACAAAAGCAGCCACAATGTCAAACTTGAAGCTTCATCACATACTTTAGAATGAGGAAACCTGCCTGGCTCAGCAGTCAGCCCGGGGGGAGATGAAGAGGAAGCAGCTTAGCAGCTTGCATCACTCTCCTGGGAGACTGTTAGCACTCCGTGCACAGAGGACCTGGTTTTTCCCCTTTCTTCCTTCTATCTCTCCTACCCCCATCCTCCATTGGACTTGAAGGTTTTGTGGCTGGACGGAAGGCCAGACGAGGTCAGGGAATTCTCAAAATCTGCTGCCACAAGTGGGGATATCTCTCTATATACATATTATTTAAATGTATTTTCCAAAAGACGGGACTTTGCAGGAAGGATCCAGCTTCCCCACAGCCTCACTAGAGACTCTTACGAGATCTGATATTATCAGAGTGGTTTAGAAGAAATTCTATGCCAGACAATTATTTTTATTTATTGAGCATAGTGGTAACAGGCCCGAGTTCTTAACCTGGGCCCAAATCAACCTTGTTTTTGTTTTGTTTCAATTTAAATAAGTCAATATATGTCCAATAACTTAGAATAGTGATTGGAATATATGAAATACCCAATAGACATGGGCTAGTAGTAGTTAAGAGCATTAAGAGTATTATTGTCATTATTGAACACCAATCATGCACTAAGAGTTATGTTAAATCTTATTTAACTGTTTAATCAACTTCATAATGTAGATACTATTTCTTTTCACTTTTGCAGGTGAGAGAATTGAGGCTTAAATTGTTACGTAGTATGCCCGTGGTCATTCCACATGAGGGTATTGGTCACACTGCTATAGAGTCATGTTTCTATAAATCACTGGCTAGATGTGGTCCAAAGATGTATTTTGTTTGGTTCACAAATGAAAATATTTGTGTTTTGGGACTTTTTGATAAAATCTATTCTCACTGGCATTAAGTGTTATCTCATTGCAGTTTTGATTTCCATTTTCCTGACGATTAGAGATGTGGAGCATTTTTTCATATGTTTTTTGTTCATTAGTCTAACTTCTTTTGAAAAGTTTCGTTCATGTCTTTTGCACACATTTTAATGGGGTTGATTTTTTTCTTGCTTATTTGCTTGAGTTCTTTGTAGATTCTGGCTATCAGCCCTTTATTGGATGCATAGAATGCAAATATTTTCTCCTGTTCTGTAGGTTGTCTATTCGCTCTAATGATTCTTTCCTTGGGTGTGCAGAAGCTTTTTAATTTGATCAAGTCCCATTTATTTATTTTTGTTGTTGCTGTGATTGCTTAGGGGGTCTTATTCTAAAACGAAGTATCACAAAAATGGAAAAAACAAACACCACACGTACTCACTGTTAAACTGGAACTAATCAATCAACACTGATGTGTACCTATGGAAATAACACTCATCGGAAATCAAGCAGGTGGGGGGGGAGGAGGGAGTGGGGAGAGTCACACTTAATGGGTACAGTACACATTATCTGGGGGATGGACATGCTTATAACTTTGACTCAGACATACAAAAGCAATTTATGTAATCAAAACATGTGTACCCCTATAATATTCTGAAGTAAATTTAAAAAAAAACTGTGTCTCCATACTTTGAATCAGAGTATGCATTTTTCAGTTACATTCCATCATAGTCACTTCCTATTATGTACCCTGCTGTCTTTAATCATTTTGTTTTACTTATCCTGCCTTTATTTTCGATAAATATTCATTGAGGGCCTCCTATGTACCAGGGACTCTCATAGGATGGGAGTCAGAGCTTTGGACACAATAGAAAGAAGTGCTTACTCTCAAGGAACTGGCAACGTCTGCTGCAGTGTATTCGTCATTTCACAGTGGGGATAGCAAACATTTTGCAAATAAAGACAGTACTAAATATATTACCTTTCCAATGTAAAATTAAAACCTGGTATATCTCTGAGAGTTTCTTAACAGATCCTCTTAAACTGAAAGTACAGTTGGCTGCCTAAGGCCTACAACTGGGGAAGAATCTGAAACAATTTTTGTCCTTAAATAGATTCTAGACTTACTTGTATAACACTGAAAATCACCACCTCGAAAACTCATTTTTTTTTCTGGTCTATGCAACATCTCTGGTAATGCCATGCTAAAATATGCATTTGTGAAGGATGCTAATATGGGTGAAGCAGGCATCTTATACATAGTCAATGTAAATGGATAGGTACACACATAGATAAGTTGTGAGTTTCAGTAGTTAATCATTGCACAGTAATTGTAAAACTTCATTACTACGCATTAATCAGATTAGTGAAACAAATACATTTTAATGGCTGAAGAAAATGGCAAAATCAAGGGCCAGACTTGGGGAAGCAGAGCAGCTAGGAATACTTGATGGGAATATCAACTTGGACCTCCTCCCCAGCTGAAGAAGTGAGAACTCTAGCAGGCATGTTTTGTGTTCATTGTTTCTTTTCTCCCTTTTAGCCCCTGCATTTTATTAATATATGAAAAACACTGGTGGAGAACCAGGAAAGCTGGTCCTGTCATGCAGTCTGAGAACTAAGGCTTGATAATCAGGGGCTGAGAGTATAAGTCCCAGTCAGAGTCAGAAGCGCTGATGAAAGTCCTAAGACCTGAGCACCAGGAGCTCTGTTGTACAAGAGCAGAAGAAAATGGATGTTCCAGCTCAAACAGACAGCGAATTCACCCCTCCTCCATCTTTTTGTTCTATTCAGGTCCTCAAAGTGTTGGATGGTGCCCGCCCACATTCTTGAGGGCCCTCTGCTCTTCTCAGTTCACCAATTCAAATGCTAATCTCTTAGGGAGACACCCACACTTACACACCCAGAAATGTTTACCAGCTATCTGGGCATCCCTTTGCCCAGTCAAGTTGACATATAAAATTAATCATCATGCCCATAATGATCACTGAATGGAGTTTGTGGTTCCCCTGTTGGGGCCATATGTTTTTCCCTGGGAAAACAACAGGGTGGATGGTGAGGAGTAAATCAGGTAGACGGACAGGATAGCTTCCTTTGGTACCTCCAAGTCCACTCTTCCCCATTACTCACCCTGCTGCGCCCCAAGAGGATGACGTTTGTAGCCTTCATCAACAAGTCCCCTTTGCTCTGACTTCCAGATGTGCTCAGCTCCATGGGGACATCAGCTGGCACTCAGAGGATGGGAGGAGTGTGAGGTCAGCTATTCATTCTTTTGGTTTTCTCCCTACTGAGCTGTCATTTAGCAGTGATTGGTTTCCTCTTCTAAAGGCCGTAACTCTCGTCAGTTAGTCCTATCTTGATGTTTTTTCTCTGATTTTTTTATAACCACTGCCTCATCTTGTTTCCTCAAACCCAGGCTGATAAGAGTCTTCCTCTGTTGTTAGTGCCAAGGTGCCTCACTTCCCTATGAGTTTCTCTTAACTCTCCCGTATATCTCTTTAAATGCTCCCCCCTTTTTAAAAACTAATAGCAATTTCCTCATTTGATTTCTGCCTTGACCCTGACAGAATCATTGCCTATTACAAATAGAAAATATTAGTTTTTCCTGATAATTGTCCATGCCTGATAATAGCTAATTGAGCAAATGCACTTTGCCCTTTGCGCATATTCTTTCCCTGCACATTGCTGTTTATGTATTTCTTCACTTCACCCTCACAACAGCTGATGAAAAAAGTTCCATCAGTCTCCCCTTTTTCAATTGAATAAACAGAAGCAAGTTACATAATGTGCCCAAAATTACTCAACAAGTTAGGAGCAAATAATTGAACCCAAGAAGTTTCATGTTAAATGCACTATATTATGGTTTGTAGAAGACTCTATGCTGGGAGAAGGAATAATTATAAAAACGAACCAGAGAAAATTCAAGAACTGGGGCCAGAAAATGGTAATATGAAAGAACCAGAAAGAAATAGGAACCTAAATTTATAAAACAAATGATCCAATGCCATATATATACACACACATTTACATATATATATGAAAATGTATTAATGCATTATCATGAATAAGCCAAAAGGGACTCAAGTGCCAAGTACTTCTGGAACAAAGGCATTTCTAAGTTGAAAGATTGTTTACAAAGTATCCAATTTCCAGTAAAAAAAAGCTTCAAATTATCCCAGGATTAAAATCTTGTTTGAGTGGCATCTTCACTTTCTTTTTCTCTTTAAAAATGTCCTCTTAAGTTCCCCCAAATGTTTTTTTCCCTCTGCCTGATGGGATTAAAGGGAAATTGAGAAGGAAATAGAAATGTTTTCAGCTTTAATTCAAATTCAAGTCATCATGTTTTGCTTCTCATTTTAGTCAGATATTAGAACAGAAAATATATTTTACTCCATTCCCCATAAAAAAAATGGAAGCACGCTGATAAAGTATCAGGGCCCTTCAAATAAGGTATAAAAATATCAGAATGTTCTAGGAAATGAAACTTTCTGTAAAATAAGAATTAAGAAGAAATGATTCTGCTTCCTCCCTGTTAAAATATTTTAAGTTGTTTACAAATCATATTACCTTAATAATTCCAGTATAATAGGCATAAATAAATCTGGCTTTCATTTGTAAAATATATTTAGTACTTTAGGAAAACTTCAGTTTGAATTCTCATTGTTATAGGCAAAACAATAGATGTAAGTGCTATAAAAGAAACAAGCTCAAATTGCCTGCTGAATATCACTGGAGATTTTAATTTTTTTTTGTTGTGTATCTATTAAATGACTATTTAAACACAATATTTCATTTTTTATATTTATATTATAAATTTCTTGTATTAGTTAATAACTAGATAATAAATCATAAATTTGTTCTATGGCTTAGTGTTTATTATTTTAATTTGTATTTTACCTTGTATAAAGTGAGAAATACTATAGGGTCTATTTTTCTCTCTTTTGTAAAGGCTTCCAGTTAAGTCAGCATATTAGGATTTTCTCTCTAGTTTCTGATACAATTCTCTCTCTAAGAAGAGTTTAGTAATCTTTGGCTGCAATTCACATAAAATAACTCCAGGTTGAAAAAAATAGATAATGTTATTTATGAAATAATTCAGTGGTGGGGACAGTGTTGGACCTCAGTGAAGGACAGGTACTAGAAATATCTCAAGGTTTTATGTCTGGAATCTGCTTCTCTCCTGCCAACCTCGGTTTGCTTTTCTCCTCTTCTTGTTCCTTACTTGTTATTATATAATTCCAGCTCTCCATACTAATTCTAGCTCCCAGTAGCAATTCCAAATTCCATGCAGAGAAAAATGGACTGACCCAGCTTTGATCAAGAGGTTGCAAATGGTCCCCAATTACAGCCAGGTCACACAGCACAGCACCATCAATGAGGTATCACTTCTTATGAAAAAGGACATTAACAGAGAAAAAGAAACCTTAGAGTGACCGGTGAAGACACTCAAATCATTATGCCCTCCCATTCATTAATGGTTTCTGAGTTCATCCAACAACTGTTTGTTTTGGGTCCTGTTTTAAATATGTTTTGCTGCTTGCCATTTAACCTTATTTTTGAAAATACGCAAGCTATAAACCCATTAAAGGCAAAGGTCAGATGAGTTCATCTCAGATTTGAAGCTGGGAAATTTGAGGACAAGATCTGAAATGAGAGATAGTGTGGAAGGTGAACATGGTTTCACTGTTGTCAACCTAGTGGTCTCTGCTTTTAAACACATTATCTTCTTCATTCTCCCTATCCCTAACCACACAGCCCTGAGTATTCCATTATAAAATGCTATATTTTATACTAAAGAATATTCCAAAAATATCAAAAAGTAGAAGTGGAAAAAAAAAAAAGCTCCCCATAGCCTCCCTCCAAAACAAGCAATGCAGCCTTCATATCTTCCATCCAGTGGAACATTTCATGGCATTCAAAGCAGTCAATTCAGACGCCCCTTGCTGGAGTCTCAGCTGCCTTAGCTCAGCTGATCTAGTTCCAGACAAGATCCTGACTTGGTATTCTTTTCTCTTTAGGGTTCCATTCCTTTTTGGACGTGGCTACAGGTTCAGTCTCTTCTATTTTCAATTCTTAACTTTCCCTGCAGATTTTCATTTATCTTCTTTTTCTTAGATAGTCTGATTTTATATTTTTTTGGTAGCATTACACACAGAAGTTGGGTTCCAGCCCTACATGTGGCATCCCCAGAGAGAAAATTTAGTTCTCTAAAAGAGAGCAGGAGGATATTAACATTTGGGGTGGTATATTTTATTCTAATTTTTAATTTCCAAGTAGTTCTGATGCCTTTTTATTATTTTTATTTCTTTTTATGTAATTTGTGCTGATGTTTTCAATTTTATATTCTGTTGTACTAATCAGATTCTAGGCATGCTTTCTCTGTTTTCACATCTGTATAACCTAAACATAAGCCTCAGCATCTCTCTCCAAATTGTCCACAAATAATTCACTTATACAAAGGGGAGCAAGGTAGATTTTAACAAATATTTTGCTTGGCCAATGAAGGAGATGACTTCCATGTACTTTCTAATTTCCAAATGCTTCAAATTTTTTATCTCATTAGTCTTCTCATTCTCCTCTTTGCCATTCAGGAGTTCTCCTCCATCAGTCTCACCGCAGGCAATACCCAGGTTATCTGTTGCTCTCTTCCTAGCAATTATTCCAGTCTCTATCTCTTGCTCCTTTCCTGTTCAAAGCAATTTGATTAGGTTTATTGTAAACATACTTCCCCAGAACACAAACCTTCAGTTACTGTAACTTGGAAAGAAATGGGGAATAATACATTTAAAAAAATTATATCATACTTGGTTTTCAGAAACACTATTTCAATGGCTGATTGATATTAATCACAATGATTTATTATAATTTACTTAAGACCCCTTCTACCTCACATTTAAAATGCTTTCCTTTTTTTTCCTCTACAATGCTTAACACTGAAATAAACATATTTTATATAAAGCTTTCTCTGTAGCTTTTGATTCTTTTTTTGTCCTCATTATCAAAAGTATATGTGTTGGATCAAAGCTAGGAAGTCTTTTAATGAAAAAAATTCTAAAAATATTTCACCAACTTAGGGTTTCATCAGCAATGTATGACAGCATCTATTTTACCACAGCTAGTTATATAGGGGGCATTATGATTTTTCAAAAAGATGTTAAATGATAAATTTAAATGTCTTTTTCAAATTTGCATATCTAACAGGTCATATTGGATAACTGTTTACTCATTATATTTCTGAATTTGTGAATTTTATAATTTTATATTTATGTTTTTGAATCAATATGGTGAGAGATTGAATTATACTGTGATAATGTACTAACCACAAAATATCAGCAGATTAACTCATAAACATGTATTTCTCATTCATATAAAGCCATTTGGGATCTAACTGCTCTCTTTAGTTCTTTTTTCCAAGCAGGAGCACAGAACAGGCTGTGTCCGACTTGCGGCTCTGCCACCTGGAACACAGGGCTTCCAGGGTTGCTATGCCAGGGGAAGAGAGGGCCCCATGCCAGCTTTTCACTGTCTCAGCCTGGAAGGAACACATTTCTGTTACTCTCACCATTCATTGGTCAGAACTAGTCATATGGCTCACCCAAATGCAAGAGCACAGAGAAAGAAAGAGAGAGAGGGGGGAACTGAGTATTCTTGGACAGCAGCAGTCCCTACGACATACATATTCTTCACCATCTACTAATAAGCAACTTAAGATCAACAAACTCTTTGTACAGAAACATCGCCTCTGACTCTCCTTAGCTATAAAATTTTTTAAGTTTGCTATTTGCCTTTCAATTTGTATTCTATTCTGAATTTGCAAGAAAGCTTTCTGTTACAAGTACTGAAAATGCTTAGGAAGAATCCAGAAGTGTCATCATATTTTTTGTTAAAAAAAAAAAATTAGAAAAAAATGCCTGTCAATCTCCAAGTGATTGTTTCTTTAAAGAAGCAGTGAAGTCCCGAGGGGGGTGGAGAATTTCATCAGGAACTTCTCTGACTTAGGGAGCATGAAGGAAAGGAGAGAGGTGCAAAAAATGGACACTATTAGATCAATCTGTTTACTTGAAAATAAGCTATTTGACGTGAAAATGAGCAGTTTAGGTGCTTATTTTTTTTTTTTTCTGGTGGTTCCAGAACTTGTCTTAATTTCATTATGGTTAAAAATTTTCCCAGAAGATCATTTGGATTCTGTCGCCTCGGAAGAAGAGCACCCACACAAGTGAATTAAAATATAAGCTAAATTCAGCTTTGTTCAAATGTGCCTCCACCTAGTGTCTCTTCTCTGCTCCCCATCCTCCAATTCGCCCACACCCCTAGGAAGAAAGGAAGACTATGAATTTATTCATGCTTAAAACTAAAGTGACCTATGAAATCTTTCTTTACTTCCTTGACATCTCTACTAACCACCACTAATATAAGGGTTGCATTTAAATATGAATTTTTAATAAAACTCTTTAATAGCCATGGCTCTGTAATCTGTAACCCCATTCTTTCTTTCCCAGTTCCTTGCAACAAACATTTCATTAATTTTAACATGTGTCATCTTTCTGCAAGATTCATTAAGCAGGTCAAACATCACATGCCATTTTTTAACAAAAACAGCAATTTCAGCTCAGCCCAATGCATTTATTCTGAGTTATTTTATTGCAGATTTTTGTCCTAGAATTTTTTTAAATTAATTTGAATTTTGATTGAACTCTTTTATTTCTGAAATTGCTTCCCTGTACTTCATTATGTAATCTTTCCCTTGATTTCCATTACCTGTGCAGTTTCATTTGCTTTTCATTTTCATTTTTATTTGATTTTATACTGAGTTAGAGTAACCGAGGATAAAACGTTTCTACCCTGCTTTCAAATGCAGCTCATCACTGACTCAGTTTTGCTAAGGAGTGATTGCTAAGCAGGAAAAAAGGAATAAAATTTCAACAAGATAGTGACTCAGACATGTTAGTATAAACTTTTGCTTTAATAAGAGCAATCTTATTAAAATCAGAGTTGTTATCTACTGGTAGGAGGTGTAGGAAGGAAGATGGCAGTTTCCCTAATAAAATAGAATTTATTAAGTAGCTAAGTGTTACAGAATCTGTTCTCCTGAAACATGCTATATGCATTCACAACATTAAAAGAAAAATGCCTGATGTTATTATAACTGATGAAAATCAAAGCTAAAAGGCCTAACAAGACAAACAGGAGTGGAAAGGAAGCAATGTCAGGTATGTTCATTAAATTTGCTGAAATGAGACCCTAGCCCTGTAAAGTGAGTTATGGGAAACTATGGCTAAGTATGAGTGATTTTGTTATAAATTTCTCTTTTTCTAAGAGGTAAATAACTGCTGAAGAATTTAACAGATCAGGAGATCTTCACTGTCACCAATACAGTAGTGTTAGGTAGAATGTTTAATGCGGAGGAAATCACCATATAGGGCAAATACAACCTTTATCTAAATTGGATAACACCATTCTGAAAAGACAGTCCATAGATTTCCTTGAAGTTTTTTGTTGTTGTTGTTTTGTTTTTTTGAGACAGTCTCGCTTTGTTGCCTGGGCTAGAGTGAGTGCGGTGGCGTCAGCCTAGCTCATAGCAACCTCAAACTCCTGGGCTCAAGCGATCCTTCTGCTTCAGCCTCCCGAGTAGCTGGGACTACAGGCATGTGCCACCATGCCTGGCTAATTTTTTCTATAGATTTTTAGTTGTCCAGATAATTTCTATTTTTTTTAGAGGAGACGAGGTCTCGCTCTTGCTCAGGCTGGTCTCGAACTCCTGAGCTTCAGCAATCCACCAACTTCAGCCCGCAGAGTGCTAGGACCACGCCCGGCCTCCTTGAAGTTTTTGAAAAGCATTTTACACAGATTAGTTTTAGGAAGCTCCTTAAGATCTAGGATCCTAGAAGGAAGAGTCAGAATACTGAAGTTTGTAAACTTGCCAAATTCCTAAGTGTTTTTAGCTCTTTGGTGGTAGAGGGAAGAGAGTTTTGTTCACAAACATATGGCCAAAGTTGATAAGATCTAATTATATGTTTGCAGCTGTTTCAAATCTGTAAATATCTGAAGTTGGTCAACATTATCTACGCATGACAAAGGCAGTATAAATAAAGGAAATTAGCTAAAAATTGAAACAACAACAACAATCCCTTTTGAAGGGAGGAAATTAGGGGCTGAGTTTTCTAAGTGTGACTTAAACAGGATAAAGATCAGAACAACAATGCTCTACATACATAAAAAGTTTGCACCTCATTAACAAGAGTTCTGGAACCAATTTGTGTGTGTCAGGGGACCTCTGACAAAAATCCTAAACAGTCTGAATATGGTTCTAACAGACACAATTTATCAGTATTATAAAAGGACTATTTTGGTCATTTAGATAACTGTTAAAAATACAATTAAAGGTTTGTAGCAGACTTCCATTGAGCGGTTTTAAAAGAATGTAAAATAAAGAGTTACAATCTATCCCCTGAAAGACTACATTCCACCCTAATTAAATGTGGCCAGATTATACATGAGTGAGTGTTCATTCCATGCATGGGATTATTCGTTCTTAAAAAGAATTAATCATGATAAAAATATATAAATTTATAATTAAGGAGCAACTTGTGTGTTTAAGTGCAGGACTATGGATGGGAAAAGTGGACAGTGATGGATGCTATGATTCAAATATTAAAATAAATTTTAAACAAAATGACTAAGTAATTTTATTTTTAATTATGAGTAAAAATATTTGAAGGAATAGAAATATCTACTTTTAAAAATTTTTCTTCTCTTAATGTTTCCTAGCAAAATCTGTTTTCGTATCTGAAACAAAATAAATATTCAATACATTTACTAAAGGTAATAATCTTTTTGCATCAAAATGATCAGTGTTATAAGTTTAATGTCTTTCCTCATTTTGTGTATATAAATATACATGTGTATATATATGCACACACACACACCCTCTTCTTTTTAGTGTTGAGGTATAAGGTGTAACAATTTTTTATATATTCACATGAAAGAGAGAGAAGGGATATCAGAAAATTGGACTGATGAAACAGTTCCCTGAGTACTTGTGGGTTTACCATCCATAGACTGGTATGCACGCCTTACCAGGGCCACATACCACTTCATGCTAACTAGGTCCAATTGGCATGTCATTATCTGTACAATTGGCTAGTGTGATGTTCTGCAAAATGTCAAGATGATCTAAGTCAATGAGGATAATACCACAGAGAATAGAATCACCACAAGGATTGAGAAAAACACATTCATCAAATTTTCCAATTTGGATATCAAGTGTTTATCTTGTTAAAAGGCAAACTTTAGACAAATTAAATTTAAAAGAGTATAATTGAGCAAAAAATGATTCAAGATCGGGCATAACCTAGAACCAGAATAGATTTGGAGAGACTCGGGCTGCCACGTGGTGAGAAAACATTTATGGACAGAAAAAGGAAAGTGACACACAGAAAACGTAAGTGAGGTACAGAAACAGCTGCATTAGTTACAGCTTGGTATTTGCCTTATTTGAACGTAGTTTGAACAGTTGGCTGCCTGTGATTGGCCAGAACTCAGCAACTGTGATTGGTTGAGACACAGCTACTTGCTATAAGAGTAAGTCACAGTCTGTTCACACATACAGTTAGGTTACAGTTCACCAAGCATGGAGAAACCTTTAGGCCAAACTTAAAATATGTAAGGAGGCAGCTTTAGGCTAAACTTAATTTAACAATTCACCCTTCTGGTCAACCTCTCAAAATTGACCAAAGGTTGACCAAAGCTTCAGGCGTTCATGTCACTCTGTCGCCATCATAACTGGACTTCTTTGATCTCACATCCCTTGTAAGGTGGGGACAAGGAAACAGAACTTAAAAAAATGATTGATTCACATCACATTACTTCAGGTGACTTTTTTTGTAAGGGTTAGAGTAGAGGGAACTTCCTTATTATGTTGTAATGTCCTGATTTCAGGAGAAAAAAAAAACTGGCCTGTTTTAGGATCTATCTGCTTCCTTCAAGTTTCAGTTGGATTAGGTCACATTTAGCATGAGTGACTCCATTTTGGTTTGGCTGGTCTGTTGGGGCCTAAGCACAGTACAAAACAATGGCCTGTCATAATTTTCTTTAACAATTTCTCCCTTTTGGTCAGGTTCTCACCTAGATGAGAGTGTGACCAAAGCTTAGGGCTTTAGCACTACTCTCGGTTTCCATCATTTTGGGTTTCCAGTCTCAAGGCATCATTCATAGGTTACTGTGTCCTCACCATCACATGTGTCTAGTCAGGCTAACTCAATTCATTTATAACTACGTTTGGATTTTCTACTTGGTTAAATTATAATACTTCATCTTAATTCTACATAAGCCATTTGGTGTCTGTAAGGTTATAGTACTGAATTGAATTGGAATACAATAAGGACTACAAATCCTGTTTTATTTAAGTCTTTGAGGATAGTGTTAATATTGCTTCCAAGTTACCATCTTGGTTGAAGAGGAAAAACAGTTTCAGGAATTTCCACTTTGTATTTCCTACCATAATGACTCTTATTCTATAGGTTAAGGATTCTACTGGCACCTAAATATATTCATGTTAAATATGCACTTGAGGACAGGGGAAATAATCATAGGAGATTCTGCTGACCTATAAGATCCACTGATCCACTGATGGACCGAAAACAGAATTTTTTCCGGGCTCCATAAGCTTTCACTCTACCAAGGGCAGTGATGGGATTTTTAGTATCCCATTATTAAGATTGGTTCAAGTCTTGCCACTGACATGCTTCAAGAAGTCTAAAATTACCCTTCCTTAATGGGTTTAATGTCTGTGAACTGACTTGATCTGGAAACATTATAGTGACCTTTTATTTCTCAATTCCTAATTTTTTCTGGTTACCTCATTCGTCATTGACTGTCAATCTAAGTCACCCTGGAACACCACGATGTGTTAGTTATCACCATAGATACCTGTGGGGCAAGGTAACCTGATAGTCACTCTGTCCTCATTGCCATTGTATTAATTACATTCACCTTGCCTCTATCAGAAGTACAACCTCAAAGAGACCAGATTCCTAGCATCTCCTTCTTCCAATTCTGGAAAGAGGCCATCCCCACCAAGCTTACTGAAGATAACAGAGATCACTTATTAGTGCATTCTCTAGTGCCTCGGGAAAGGGCATGTCCTTTGGGCTCTCCCAGGGGACCTGGTCACGAAGTGGATTCTCTCCTCTCACATAGTAAATATATTTTAACATTTGCACTTCCCTGAGCCTTTTACCTTCTCTTCTGCCAAAGCCATGGTAGCATTTCCATCTCATTTACCTTTGACCTTTCTAATGTTCCAGTTTCAAGGAGATATTCTAGCAGCCAGTTAATACTCCCCCCAGCTATACTTACCAGAATGTTAAACTGAAAGTCTCAGGAGAATATTTCTATGTTAATGATACCTAGTCTTATATTCTGTCAATGTTTCAATGCGACATCTTCAAGATTCACTCCCCTTTATGTTCTCTTGCATCAGGTGAGCACATGTTAGCCAGGTCCTGTGATTCCTCTACTATGCAATGCATTTCCTCCTAGAGTAGGGGTTGTGTCTTCTGTCTCAGTCCGTGCTAAGATCTGATTCTAATTATTGGAGACAAAGAATGGAGGTGGAAAAAGTCTTCATGGAAGGCAAGCATGACCTTACAAGAATTCTGCTTCAGGTGTGGTCTTTGCAAGTGGAGACTTGGCAAGTGGAGACTCCGAGGAGACTGTTTTAACTGTCTGGGAGAGTTCAGAAGACTCTTGGGGTTCATGATTTTCCCACTCCTACAGCCAAATGTCCTCATCCCAGTTTTCAGAGCCCTGCTCTTCTCCTTACACAGATGTGGCCTTGACATAGAGAACTTGTTGAGTCTGTGCTTTTAGTCTTCTTGTAGTAGTTGTATCACCCTCACAATTAAGTCTTCCAGCTGATTTTGTTTTAAAATCACAGTCAACCCTAAAAAGGATTATTGTCTTCATAATGCTCAAGTCCATTATCAACTGCATAATCTAACATTTTAATCTCCAATTATACCTAATATTAATCTCCTTGTGGTAAGCAAAGTAATGACCCCCTCACCCCATCATTTACACCATAAAAAGAGTAATGTTGCAGATGTAGTTAACGTTAAAAACCTTTAGATAATTTAGGTTATCCTAGATCCAGTTTAATCCCATAAGTCCTTAAGGCAGAGAACGTTTTCCAGCTGTGGTCAGAGAGAGACTTAACGGTGGAAAAGGGTCAGAAAGTGTGACATGGAAAGGACTTTTCCTTGCTCGTTTTGAGATGAAGAAAGGGAGCCATGAGCCAAGAAATGCAGCAGCTTCTAAAAGCTGGGAATGGCACTCGGTTTATAGCCATCATGAAAATGGGACCTTGGTCCTATAACTGCAAGAAACTGAATTCTACCCTCAACCCCAATAAACAAGAAAAATGGACCTTTCCCCTGGTCTACTTTCCAACACCTTGCAGCCTTTCCAACACCTTGATTTTAGCCTGGTGAGCTCCCTGTTAGACTATGACCTACAGAATTCTAAAATAATCTGTATAGTTTAAGCTGCCAAATTTGTAGTAATTTGAGATGGCAGGAACAGAAAACTAATGTACAACTTCAGGTGAGAGTCTTTATTTTACAATGACATGTATACCAGAATATTCTACTCTATTCACCACCAGCAATGATCTTTATTGCCCTCTGATCAGTAATTGCTGCAATTTCAGGATCTTATCTTGAACGTTTGCTTTCTGGGATCACTCCTGCTAATGAATGGCAACACTTGATTCTCTCCAAAGCAGAATCCAATCCAAGAACTTCTGTCATACAATTAACATAGAAAGTAAACCCAGGGAGCAGGAGAGAGAAACCAGAAAGAGTGAAACAGAATTGCTTTAAAGAATTCAGAAAAGAAGTAGCCACTGCTATGGGCATCTGGTACTTGATCCTAATGAAACTTTCTGAGAACATGCACAAAATGCACCAAAGAATTTTCATCTGAAGGATGAAAGTGTGACACCTTTGCACATTGAATCCAATCCCAAAATGCAAAGGTTTTCCGCAAGGGATTTTAACTCCCCTGCACTTCCAGATTGCACAAGTGTAAATGACAATTAGATTCCTGAAGATGTTCTATCCTACCGTAACAAAGAAGTCCCAACGGTGAACAGGAATCGGAAAAATAAAACCGTTCTGGCTGTGTTCACCTGTAATAAACACAGACAGCCCAGAATGTGTTGACCTTAGCAGTTGTAGTCTTCATCCACAGATTAGATAAATTGAGAGAGCTTCAGTGACTAAAGTCCAAAAAAGAGAAGACACATGGTGTGTTAAGTATGGTGGGTGAAAGAATGTCAGTTAAAGTTATTTTGGTTAAAAAGTAAAGGGGATATATCAACCACAAGATCTCCAAAGTGGCAAAGTCATAACTGCAAGGCGTGACCTTTCCATGGCCAGTTGAAATAATTTAAGTAAAAAAAAAAAAAAAAAGGTATTAACTCACATAACTGAATAGTCTATGGGTGAAGCTCTAGCTTCAGATATGGCTGGATTCGGGTTCAAGTTCATTAGGAGTCCCTC
The DNA here is from genome assembly GCA_963575035.1 of Avahi laniger. Taxonomy (NCBI): domain Eukaryota; kingdom Metazoa; phylum Chordata; class Mammalia; order Primates; family Indriidae; genus Avahi; species Avahi laniger. The sequence goes on from CAUYSK010105477.1 coordinate 19,384, forward strand.
TTTCAAATGTGGGTTTATTCTGCATTGGATTTATTCTCCAGTAGACAGAGGCAAATATGGGCAAGCCAGGACAGAATGATGTCCTATGTGCTTCACAACCAGAGCAGAAAGAAAACATAACTTTCACAATAGTTCCCATAAAGGATTCATGCCTGATTTTCACTGAGAGACTTGTTTCATGTATCTATCCTTTGCCCAATCCTTGTGGATGATGACACAAAATATGCTGATTGGCTAGGTCTGGAAAAATTGTTTCCTACCTGGAACTTGGAGTGGGAAAAATGGAATAGCCTAGTTTCACCTAATTGCATGGGCTGAGATTTGGTAAATGGAGATGTTATCAAAAGATGGGAGAAAGAATTTTCATCAGGTAAAAGATCACAGCTCTCCTCCCTAGTAAATGATTAAAATATTATTGGACACAAGAAAGGAGTCAGGGTAAAACGAGGTTTTAGGGTTTGATGGATCTGGCAATTTAAATTGTTGAAGTCAAGGATAGGGAATGCTGAACTCACCAAGGAAATAAAAATTAGGCCAAATAGATTTATACCTGATTAAATATGAGTTGGATTAGAAAAAGCACAAGCAGGCATTTTACTAACTGGGCCAACTCATCCACAAGAAGAGAGTTTATAATGGAAGATTTAGATTAATAGTTCCTACCATAAAAAGACTTTATATGATTATTAACTGAATTCTCTTAAATAGTTATCTAAATTTATGGGTTGAATAATGAGTTGGCTTGCATTCTCTCATTTAATTATTAACAATAAACAAAACAAACACACAATAAGACAAAGTTAAACAAATGTATTTGAATTCCCGCTGCACTCTCCTAGCTGCTGGGGAGTCAGAGTCAAGAAAATCATCCTGCAGTGAACATTCTAGTAGAAAAATACAGAATATTAACTATTTGAATATCATTTGAGACAAATGCTAAGGAGAAAAATAAAGCAGTATAGGGGAAAAGGGCTGGTAGGAAGGCTACTGTTTCATTCATGAAGAATCAGAGAAGGCTTTACTGCTAAGTTTCCATTTAAATGCTGAACAGATGAAGAGCATGAAATATATAAATCAACAGATGATACACAAACATTTCTGTATGTATATGTACATGTACATCTATACACATAAATAAATACATATATCTTCAGGGAAAGGAAGAATGAATCTCAATAATATATTTTTTAAAGCTCAATAAAACATATTAGCTTTTACTATGCCCACTGAATTTTATCAACTGAACATATTAAACGTCTAAAGAAATGCCAATACATTCTATAAACATGTAAACAGGGTTCTCTGATTAAAATGTAATACATCGGGATGTGAAAAACAAATAGGTTACAACTTCTCCACAAGCTTTAAAAAATTAGAAAACACTTATAAATAATTCTTAGATAATTGAGAAAATTAAAGCTGTGATTACAGTCTATTTAGTAATTAGCAGCAGTTAGAACATTGTGGGCTATAGCCAAGGTTAAAATTTATAGCATTAAGTAACTTCAATTGTTATTATTAACCATAAAATAAAAATAAATCAAGAATTATTTTTCTGCAGAGACTAGAAGAAAAACAGCAAGAAGAAAAAGGAGAGGAATATAGGAAGAAGAAATTCCCAAATATAAAATCAGAAATTAATGGCTTAGGCAATATAGAAAGTGGGCATGCTAAGGAAATCCCTTATATTTTCACTTTTAATATACCAGTAATAGCTATAAAAATTTAAATTTTAGGAGCAAGACTGGCGATAAAACTACTGGTAAAAATATATTTTAAAATATATAAGGGACTATATATAACTTCATTTGAAAATGCGATTGCACAGGATTATTGCACTGGAAAATATAAATGACATAATTGTCTCATTAAACATATTCAATGATATTAAGCATGAAAAATGAAAAAGCAATGGGAAAAAAATCAATAAAGGAAAGAGAAGCAGATACCAGATAAATTTTCTTCTAAAGGAACTAGCCTCATATTAATTTATATGTATAAAAATCAGAGAATGTACTATCTGTAAACTATTTAACTCCCCACCCCATGGTTAGGGAGTCAAACAATGTTCAAATCCTAGTCTCTCAAAGATAAGATTTTCACAAATATTTTGACGTTATGCATTTGAGAGAACCCCTTCAACTAATTTCATCTTCCTTCCACCAGTTTCTTTTTCTCTCAAATATAACCACCCATGCCCACATAAAGAACAAAAGGTCACAAGGAGACATTTTAATATATGAAGGCAATCAACTCAGGAAAGGAAGCAACTTTCACTCTGCATGCTGAGAGGTTTTTTTTTTTTTTTGAGACAGTCTTGCTTTGTTGCCTGGGCTAGAGTGCCAGAGCATCAGCCTAGCTCACAGCAACCTCAAATTCCTGAGCTCAAGCAATTCTCCTGCCTCAGCCTCCGAAGTAGTTCAGCCTACAGGTGTGCACCACAAAGCCCAACTAATTTCTTCTATTTTTAGTAGAGATGGGGTCTCACTCTTCTCAGGTTGGTCTCCAACTTCTGACCTGAAGTGATCCTCCTGCTTTGGCCTCCCAGAATGCTAGGATTATAGGTGTGAGTCACCAGGCTGGCCACTCTGAGAGGTTTATGTCTTCTCTTTACTATTGATTCAATAACTATTTAAGTGCCCACAATGAACAGACACTGTTCGCAGTGCTGGAGTATGGCTCAAAGAGAATTGGCTTGATGGGTGTTAAAGTTGCAGATACTATCAAGACAGAATCTATTCTCTTGTTCTTAAATTAGGTATCTGTAGAATGCTTATGTTTTTTGAACAAGAGATTGTGGCTCAAAAACTAAGGGATAATGATACAGGTCACACTTGTGTTGCTAGACTGTATATTAGTCATGGTGCTGGAAGGAGAGAGTTGGAACATGTAAATTGAATAACTAGAGGGAATTAAAAATGGAGGAGTTTAAAAATTAAAAATAAAATAACCATATGATCCACAAATGACTGGGTATATATCCAAAGGAAATGAAATCAGTATGTCGAAGAGATTTATCTGCATTCTCATGTTCATTGCAGTATTATTCGTAATAGTCAAGATCTGGAATCAGCCTAAGTGTACATCAGCAGATGAAAAGGTAAAGAAGATATGGTATATATACACAATAGAATACTCTTCAGCCTTTAAAAAGAAGAAAATCCTGTCAGATTGTGACACCATGGATAAACCCAGAGGACATTATCTTAAGTGACATAAGCCACGCATAGAAAGACAAAAGCCACACTGTCAAGAACATGCTGAGCTCCTAGCAGAGAGTAGGACGGGGCTATCCAGGTTGGGGGAGTGGGAAGATGTTGATCAAAGGATACAAAATTTCAGTTAGACAAGAGACCTATTGTACAACGTGGTGACTATAGTTAATAATAATGTGTTGTATTTTGAAAATCACAAAGAGTAGATTTTAAGTGTTCTCACCAGAAAAAAATGGTAAGTATGTGAGGTAACACATATGTCAATTAAATTGATTGAGCCATTCCACAATGCATACATATTTTAAAACATCATGCTATACATGATACACACATGTATTTGTCAATTAATAAAACAGACAAGCAGAAAGAAAGAGAGGAAGGAAGGTAGGAAGTATGAACTGAAATAAAATCTTAAGGCTCACCCCCCCACCAGCTGACCAAATGGACCCCCTCTTGGTTGAAGGAATATCCTAAAACTAAATTGCCTGCCAGGAGGAGGGAGGTCAGACATGCCTCATCATGTCCCCCTCCCTTCTTGGGGACATCCTTTGTAACCCATTAGCAGGCCCTAAGGGTATGCAACACAAACCTAAAGGATCTCAATTTACAAAACAAATATATGTGCTGTGGCTTATCTCTGATAAACAGCTCCTTATGTTAAAACCTTCCAAGCCTTTAAACAAAGCTTCAAGTCTTTATCCAATTAAAGTCAAAGAATCTTTAAACCCACCTATAACCTGTAAGCCCCTGCTTCAAGATGGCCCACCTTTTTGGGCCAGACCAATGTATGCCTCCCACGTATCGATTTATGATTTTACCTGTAACCCCTGTCTCCCTGAAATGTATAAAACCAAACAGTAACCCAGCCACGCGGAGTCCACTTGCTCAAGGCTTCCTGGGCATGGCTCCAGGTCATGGTCCTCAAATTTGGCTCAGAATGAATCTTTTTAAAATTATTTTACAGAATTTGTCTTTTTTTCTGTTGACAGAAGGAAGGTAGGAAGGAAGGGAAGAGTAAGGGCTATTTATAAAGGTGTAGAAAAAGTACCAGGGATGGTGCAGTACTCTGAGGGCATAAGGGCTCCATAAACATACCTGAGCACCCAAGGGCGAGGGGAGGGAGACGCCACCAGATCCTGAGTTGGGAGGGACAAGCTGTGGCTCCTGAAAGAAGCTGTGGTTTTCTGTAGACGGATGCAGCCCACCTGTCGGAACACGGCAAGAAGAGAGCAGGGGAAACTGAGACCTGAACTTGACTTCCCCAACACTCCCACATCCTGTGCACACTTCCCCGAGGTCAGACCCAGCCAAAGGCCACAGGGCAAGGCAATGTATCAAAGCAGTCTATGTGGGTGTGTCTTCCAGTTCACACAGCAAGTTGGATGAATGACAAGAGAGTGCATCTAGAGGGACAAATAAGGTATACCAAAATAGAAAAAATTTTGAAGATTTCGTGTTTTTCTTAAGATGTAGAATCTGTTACAACTGGTATATTCTGGAATGTACTGTAAATCTTTGCCTAATTTAGCAAAAACTACATTTGTATAAACTAAATTATATAACATACTAATATTTCATAATTTTGTGGAAAGACTGGCATGCCCGCCCATCGCCTGACTGCATGATGCAGTTACAGAGCCAGCTTACGCATTTTTAAGTATCAGTCCTCAGACATAACCCCCGTCCATACAAGGCTTATTTCTAACATTTACAAAGCCAGGAGCAAGAGTAGAAGAGGCCCACATACCATATGTCAAATATTTAGAAGTTACATATCAAGCTAACAAAATGTTAAATAAAATCTGTTCTATCCTCTATTCTCAACAAATATATCTCCATAATTACAAAACTGAAAGATATGTTCAAAGGTTTAGCTTTTATATGACTGAAAGTTGGCAAACTACCAAAGATGAGTGAATTTACTTATTACAGTGCATGCCTGGTGCTCTGGTCATAATCCAACAACCTTTGAATGAGTAATAAAATGAAGACATACATAAATCACAAATGATTATATGTTTTAATATTATTTTTATTGCCTTCATTCTGGTAAAATCAGTTATTTATATTTATATAATCAATATTTTCACCTAACTGATATACTATTGATAGGTATGGTTTAAAATTAAGGATAGATGGAGTGAAAGTGTATGCAATTATATTTTATGTTTTAATTGAAGTATTTTCATGATTTAACTATTTTAATAATTAATAACTATATTTATATTAATATTATTCAAAATATATTTTAAAGAAAATTAACTTTCTTATATGTTTTCAAAAGCTATTTTTCTTCTAAAATATTCAGAAGTATATATTAAAATTAAAAGGTAAAATACAAATTATAATTAGTAAATATCACCATTTAAATCAGAATCATTTAAACACAGATAAAATTTTAAATTTAAATTTTTAAAATTTCTTTTATAAGCTAAAACTATTAGGAATTTATCATTCAATGTCTTTTTATTTTGACAAGGTGAAGAATCAGGATCAAGGTTCGTAATTTTTTTTTTGACTTAGATATTTAGAAATTCAAAGTACTGATCACCTTTAGAATTATGCTACTGTTGTGTATACCTGCAGGGTCATAAATTGGAACATGAGAAATGAAATAATGGAATATCAGCACTACCAAAAAAATGGATATTCTGTTAACTAATAATTTGTTGCTCTTATGCTATATCAAATGGGAGATTAGATGAGGTAATTAATTTGTCTTTCCTTTTTGCAAAGCATTTTTGCCCTTAAACTACTCTCTAATCTGAAGCACCATCTGTCCTTTACGTTGACTGTGGCCCAAACCAAAAAAGATCACTACATTTTGACTCAGCAGACTGGATACAAGGACAGAAGATTTGGTGGGTGTGAATGGTGTTAGTCATGGGCACAAATGTTTAGGACTATAGCGAGTGCTGCGCCTGCTGGATCCCAGCTTCTGAGTGAGACACCCATGTGTCTGCAAATGAATTCTGTGCGCACCTGTGTTCGGCAGAACCATCTGTAGAGCACAGGGCTCAATCTTGTGCCCCACATGTGCATCTCTAATTTTGGTTCTACTTGACCTTTAGGAAGAAAACAAATTTTTAAGAAGATGAAAATATGTACATCCAAATAGACATGTCTATATCCATCCATGTCATCTTATATGCCTACTATGCCTCTAGTGAGATGTTCACACTCTTTTTATTAGCATGTACGTGCAGATGTATCTGACTTAACTCTCCAGACATAAATAGGCTTAACTCTCCAGACATGAATTTTATCAGGTAATTTTTCAATATTAAAAAGACAGCAACTATGCAATGAGTATCAGTCATAAGCATGTTCCTGATTCAGTTCAATTAGCAATGTTCTTAGAGAGATATAGGGATGTAGTAGTCAGTGCCCATAAACAGTAATCTCTAGTGGTAATTGTCCAGAGCCCAAAGTTTCTCTTCTAGTTGTAAAGTTACGGGATAGCCTATTTGAGAAGGAAAATAGACTCATTAAACACTGTGGGAAGATTTGGGCATTGCGAAGTTCTTTTGTTGTTGTTACTAAAATTGCATTTTCCAAATTTAGTACTTGCTGAAAATTCATATGTTTAGAGTTACAACTAAAAGTCTGTGTCTCACACAGTGTTTGAAATAGTTTACTCTAAGCCAAATGAGTTCCTTTTTTTTTTTTTAAAGGAAAAAGCTACCAAAGTTGGCATGGGTATCACATTCCTCTCAGAGAAGCAATTTATAAATTATTTTAAATAAGCTAAGATATGTATGTTTCAGTTTTTCAAATTATACATTATAATTGCAAAGAATTTGGTTTTAGTAAAAGTCTCTAAATTTTAAAGATAAAATTTAATAATTTCCTCGGGAGGCTGAGGCAGTAGGATTGCTTGAGTCCAGGAGTGTGAGGTTGCTGTGAGCTAGGATGACGTCACGGCACTCACTCTAGCCCGGGTAACAAAGTGAAACTTTGTCTCAAAAAAAAAAAAAAAAAAAAAAAATTTAATAATTTCCTGAACTTAAAATAAAACTATAGTTCTTCATCCTTTCTATAGAAATTGGGAAAAGAGGATGGGCTCATGCTCTTTAACATAAATGCTTTTAAAGTAAAAATAAAAAAAAAATGACAAAATATATCACTTAATCACCATTTTATGTCTATAAAAAATAATCAGATTTTTAGCTATGGCAAGGAATTGACTTACTCTAGAATCCCACCCACAAGTAGTTTAAAAATATACTTTTGGTTTAGAAGATCATTTAGGGATTTGGGGTTGACCCAAATTTCCTATTAAAACTCTCTCCTTTCTGGTTTTTTTTTTTCCCTTTTTATGAGAAAAAAAATTTAACTAAAGGAAAATAGAACTAATATGATATAAATTGCAATCCATAAATCTCAAAATCTTATTGGTGATGGTGGCACAAAACATAAATTACATTCATTAATGAAGACAGTTGGAACAAAAGTTCAGAGTTGCTTTATAACACAGAGTTCATGACCAGTAGCTGTTTAAAGTTCCTCTATTGTATAATGGAGGTGGGGGTAGAGAAAAGACGGGAAGGAAAAAGAGCTCTTTAATGTGGGTTTCCTTTCTAATAAATCAAATGTCCTAGACTCCTGGGCATTTGTGGTATGTGCGTTGCTGCTAATATCACGCATTCTGTGATGGCTAGAACAGATTCATAACATTTTGATACGGACCTGGTGGTGCCATACAAATAAAGGCTGTCCATCAACAGCTGGGGATGTGTGTGATTCCAACAAGACGGTAGCATTTAGAAAAACTCAAGTTTGAATTTAAGAATGATTACTCTATTAATTAGAGCTATTACTCTATTAATGACTCTATTAAGTGAGCTTCTGTTGGGCTTGTATGGTTTCTTTTTCCATTTTTATTGTTTGGAAGGGGTATTTATTTACTGAAGGTTTTTAAAACTAGTAATCACCTCACCAAATTTATCCAGTATTCCTATTTTGTTTGATTTGCCCAGCTTTAAAAAAAAGGAATTTATTAATAAATAATGTATTTAGATAGTGATATAGTACTCACAATATCCTATTTCATAATACCAATCTCACTGGAAATTTCTAGCAATTATCTTCATTTTTCTCTCTCATCATTCTTTCTGTTCTATTTTTATGAAATATTACTGTCTATGTATGTATGTATCTATCAGTTCTCATTCTCTTTTTAGTGTTTTCAATGATGTAAAAAAAAATTTTATTTCTGTCCTGAATTGTCAGCGAATTTATCCATACTATCCTTCGATTCTCTGATTTTCTATTTGAAAATGTCTTTTTGAGAGTATACCACGTACTGAGTCTTTTATTTCAATGACTGTAATTTTTATTTATGTGATTTGAAATTGCTTATTTCTATAGACGCCCATTTCATTTGTGCTTTTTCCCCCCCAAAAATGTTGGTGGTTATTATTTTACCTTATCTCTGCAAGAATACTGAATTCTTTGGGATGCCCTAATCCAGAACTTGGACTTACAGTGGTAATTCCACTGCTTAACAGTGAGAGTAAACATAGTGCAGGTCATGTAGATAAACTGGGAGAGAATTAGGCCCAGAGCACTTACTTTCAGGCAATCCTAGTTTGTCTCCTAAATATACTGCAGTGTATAGGCTATAAACCCTGCACAGAACACCTTTAGGCTCCATTTGCACTACCGAAAACAAAATTCCCCTATGTGTTTGCCTTGATGTCTGCCTCACTCATTTACTTTACTTTTCTGTTAGTCCAGATTTAGAAATAAACTCTGTAATCAAGTTTTATTCTTCCTTATCTTACCACTGACTCCATCCACAGTGATGAATTTTAAAGGGTCTTTCAGTATGTGAATATATTTCTGGTCCTTATTTATAAGTGAATTCTTATTTAACAGTTAATCCTGAGACTTGTATATTCCACTGTGGACTAGTTTGCTCGGGCTGCCATGACCAAGTACTATAAACTGGGTGGCTTCAACAACAGGAATTACTGTCTTGCAGCCTGGAGACTGGAATCTGAAATCCAGGTGTTGATAGGGTTGGTTCCTTCTCTCCTTGGCAGGATGGCCACCTTCTAAGTTTCTTCACATTGTTTTCCTCTATGCATGCTTTTGTGTGCCAGTTTACTTTTTTTTTCCTTTTCTTTCCTTTTTTTTTTTTTTTTTTTTTTTTGATACATAGTCTTGGTCTGTTGCCTGGGCTGGAGTGCCATGGCATCAGCCTAGCTCACAGCAACCTCAAACTCCTGGGCTCGAGCAATCTTTCTGCCTCAGCCTCCCGGGTAGCTGGGACTACAGGCATGCGCCACCATGCCCGGCTAATTTTTTCTCTATATATATTTTAATTGTCCCGCTAATTTCTTCCTATTTTTAGTAGAGACGGGGGTCTTGCTCTTCCTCAGGCTGATCTCAAACTCCTGAGCTCAAACGATCCGCCCGCCTCGGCCTCCCAGAGTGCTAGGATTACAGGCGTGAGCCACCGCGCCTGGCCCCAGTTTACATTTTAATGAGGACACCGGTCATATTAAATTGGTGCCCACCTTAATGACCTCACTTTAACTTGATTATCTCTGTAAAGACCCAATCTCCAAATAAGTGTGAGTTCTAGAAATATTACACATTAATAAAAAATTCCCTTTGGCAAATAAATGGAGTCATTATAAATACTAAATTTGTAAAATGTGATAGAGCATACACTGTATTCATAACATAAAATATTCCAGATTTGTTTAATTTATAAAAATGTTGGGTGTTGCTTAGACGGATAGGCAGAAAGGAAGCCTTAGCAGACGGTAAACTTAGTACATATGACCTCCTAGGCTTCACGATATGTGAGCTGAGTTGATGCTATATCTGCTTACGGGCAGTGTCAGCACCTTCAGTACTTCATAGCACAGATGGATAAGCCTAAAGTCAAACAAGTTCATTAATGACAAAGTTAGAATCAAAAGTCAAAGCTGCTGAATTTGAATCATTGTTCAATTCAAAAGAAAATGAATTAGGTTTAATGTTGCATATTTTTAAAACATCTACTTTGCCTTTATGCAGAGGGCATTATGACAAAACCTGGCATTTTATATGTGGACTTTTAAAACTTCACATTTTTTTTCATAAACCCACAAAATATAATTTAAATTTCCTTTGCCAACAAATAATGTTTGAATCCAGTATCTTCAGTCCATTTTGATATCCATTCTGAGGTCATTATTAAATATCAGAAATGAAAAATGGAGCAGGATTTGGGGATGGTTTTGAGAGTGTATTTGTAAATATTTATTGGTGTTATCAATATACACATCTATGCCAACACAGATACATACAAAAAAGCATGAAAAGCTTAAATGGTAAAGGTTTTGGTGGGATGTCAATGGCCTTAATATCAAAGTTGTCATACATAAATGCCATGTCTGTGACTCTTTATAAAATATGTCAAAATAATTTTAATAATTAAAATATCAATAATTCACCAAATTATAAAAATTAATGAAACCTAGTCATTATGGAAATACAAACTAAAATCATCATGCAATTCCATGACACACACCCTCTAGAATGGCTAAAATGAAACATAAAAGACAAGCTATTAAATTTTATGATACAATTCTGTTGGGGAAGTGGAATGGAAATATGATTATAAGGAATCAAAAGTCCCATCATATTATATTTTGGGATATTGAAAAGATGATTCATGTATTACTTAAATAATTACGCTTATCAAATCACTTTGGAATTTATATTTAACAGATATTACTAACAGAGTGGGGATAGGATATTATTTAAAATATCAGTATTTACAATACACTAAAATATATATTACTTCTTAAACTTAAGATAAAAAGTTAAACATGCCAACATGTTTACTTAAATATGTGAGACAAGATCCACAGTAAATTAAAATTATTTTAAATGGTACTTAAGCTAATAATTTTATCTGAAGCTAGAGTCCGGCTAAAAGTTCTACCTAGGCATAGATTGTGAAACCTTTGTCCACTTTGAAATGTTGGCCTCCTTCTTTATCATGCCCTCCACAGCAACTGTAACCCATCAGCTGCCTGTTTGAACCATGTGTGCAGATGCCCATGAATGCCGGAAGAGGCCTCCTTGGTATTTTATTGGCAATAACTCAAAGCTTATTAAAATCCAGATGGAAAGGGACCTGCAGCATATTTAAGCCCATATGCCCAAATGGGTACTGTGCTATTTAATTGCTTGCATTTCAGTCATAATTCCTTTTCCTTGTCCTACTTTGATTTTCTCCAAAGTGTATATGTAGTATTTCAGTTGATGTCCCCCCGAATTATCTTTAAAACCTATTCTAATGCTCATTTGTAAAGCGCTTAGGTTAAATTCTATGTATGGTGTCTTACTATTTTTATATTGGTGTTAAATGAACATTGAACCATGAAGAGGCAATTGGGTGAGTCATTTGTGACTCTTTCTATGTAGCTTTATTGAATTAAAAATGTCTGTTTTTAATCCAATAATATTTTCCTAAACACATTAAGGCTATTACGTACACATGGCATGCCATCTCTGCAGCTTGGAGAAATTGTAAGAGAGTTCTGTCATTGCAAATATTATGTCCGTTAACTGATACCTAGAACGTACCTCATGTTAGTTAGTCAAGCCAGGACTGCTATTTATGGTTTTAATAGCATGAAATCAAAATAATTATAAATAAAAACAATCTATTGTCTCAATGGCCAGGAACTGAGATCTCATAATTCTATACATAGACACTGGCCTTATTGTCCTCATCTGGGGCCCACTCACTCAATCCCAAGTGTTAGTCCTACTTCCTCTCTTGAATCTTTACAATAGACCGGGGCTCTCCTTTCTGTTAATTCCTATTGCATTTAAAAGGTCTTAACACTCATTTTACACTTAATCTTACACTATTCTGAATTGTTATTTGCTGCTTCCTGACTTTATCTCCCAAACTTATGAGCTTCTTGACCATAGCCTGTTCTTCCATAACCACATAGCGCCTATGTGTTCTATGCCTTACGAACTTTCCACCACAGGGCTACATTGAGTGTGTTTCTACAGCATAAATTTTATTTCTATGGCCGTTCGGGCTGTGCTCTATTATAATTGTCCACTTATTACTCTGCCACCTTCATTAGAGGGCATGTTTTTTTGAGAGCAGAGTCTGTGTGTAGGTGCATGTATGTGTTTAGAAAGGTTTTTTCCAAAATGAAGTCACTGAACTGAGATAGTCCCAGAGATATAAATATGGCATGCTTGTGTCTCAGGCATTTTCTGAGTGAAAGAATAAAGGAAGACATGGAACTTTGGTAGATTTCCTGTCTAACCACTGACAAATTATTGCGACTTCTTGAATACATCTCATGGGCTGACTCTCTTCACTATGACCATTTGCAGAGTTTAGTTAGTAGGTAAAATCTTTCTCCAACCAATAGAGAGGAAAACACAATACCTTTTAAATTCAACTTTAAAAGTCTAATTCCATTCGTTACCAATTCTGACATGGCACTAAGGGAGGATACGCCTGAAGGTAACTTCAAAGTCTTAAATGACTGACAAGAATGTGGAAACAAGACTATTGATGTTTGCAAAATAGTCAAAGAGCACACTGATCTAAATGTCACTTTAACAAACTGCAAAGAAACAGGAAAAAGGACGTCTAGAATAGGCATCTAGCATAGACAAAAGAGAGGTAACAAAGTCCTTGCACTAAAATCTTATACTTTCTTTAAACATTTTTTTTTTTTTTGAGAGTGTCATTTAGTTGCCCCAAGTAGAGTGCAGTGGCATCATCATAGCTCACCACAACCTCAAACTTGTGGGCTCAAGCGATCCTCCTGCCGTGGCCTTCCAGAGTGCAAGGATTACAGGTGTGAGCCACCATGCCCAGCCATATCTTATATTTTGAAACCTATAGGAAATTAAAAGTGAGCAGTTAAGAAAAACAAAAGATGGAGAAGGAAACTGCTAGATACAAACATACTAACCACAATTATAAGTTATGATAAACTGCAATTGAGTTGGTAGACAGGCAAGGTTTATCTTTTCTTAAGTGTGATAGTATCTGAGAGGCATGTCAGTTTGATCTACAGGGCCTTTGCCTGTGGGATCACAGGAGATGGATGAGGGGTACATGTCATTGACGTGCCAAGGAACTGGGATTGCACACTGATATATGTCCCTCTATTTCCCCTGAACCATAACCAAATGACTATGGATAATGACTCTTATGCTGTCTGTACTTGCAGATAACTAGATCCTCCCTCCTATGACCTGAACTACATTCTTTCTGGGATCTACAACACTATGCCACATTCAGCGATTACATTTTCACATCCTCTTTGAGGAAGAGGGTCTTGACATATTTATCTTTGCCTGCCCAGAGACTAGCACAGTGACAGATACGTAACAGTTTTTTATTTTTTACTGTATAAGACAACACTGACACAGAAAACCACACAAAACAACTATGTAGGTTAATGTATTAGTAAAAGGGGAATCTTCTCTCCCTGTTCTTTTAAATTACAATTTATTTGCTGAAGAAACCAGGTCTTTGATCCGTACAGTTCTCCAGAGCCCTGATTTTGTTGATAATGCTTCTGTGGTAAAGTTTAGCATGTCCTTCTGTACTTCCTGAATATTGGTTGTTGGGTTAGGTGTATAGGCTTGATAAGATGCTGGTTTGATGATTTTGGCAAGACTACACATGTTGTGATGATCCATCAAGCCGGGAGACTCACATTTCTTGTTGTCCTCTCCTTATAAGACTTTGCAGAGTGACTTAGTTTCTCTGAGGGTTTTAAAGTTAAAAAAAATATTTGTTTGATCCTTGAAAGATACATCCTTGTTTAAAGTTAAAAAAAACTTATTTGTTATTTTGTTTCTAGTTTGAGGCTATTACAAATATTGTCGCCATGAAAATCCTTATAATCATCTTTTGGAGAACACATGCTTGTATTTGTGTTGTTACATATCTAGAGCTGAAGTTGCCAGATCATTTAGGGGTCCTTATGTTGAGCTTTAATATATTCCCAAACAGTTTTTCAACATGGTTGTACCAATTCACTTGCCAAAAAGTGGTGTATGACTCCCATCAGTTGTTCTATATTCTGGTTAATAGTTGGTATGGAGAATCTTCTTTTTAAATTTTAGATATTCTGGTGAGTATGTATTGGTATCTCATTTGGGATTTTAATTTACATTTCGCACATGACTAATTAAGTTAAACTCTTCTTCATGTGTGTACTCATCATTTAATATCTTCTTTTGTGAAGTGCTTGTTCCAGACTACTAAGCATTTTTCCCTTGGGTTTTCTGTTTTCCTTATCAATTTCTAGGAGTTGTTTTATAAATTTAAATCACTTCTTAATTTGTTTTCCATTCCAAATTATATACAGACTTATTGTCTAGAGCTCAAGGTGGGGAGTGGTTATGGAATAAAATTAAATGACAGAATAGGGAAGTACAATACATCCACATAGAGAATTCAGAAATTTCAATATGAATTCCCATTCATTTCAAAGTTGACAAAGATGCATAAAGGCCCCCAATATTATATAAAGTGCATAACTCATAGGTCAATATCTTAATGAATTAAGTTAAAACTTTTAGTCTTATTATGCCCAATCTTAGCCAGAAAGTTTTACTTGGATGGGAATATAATTTGCCTCGATTGGACAGTTTATTTGGCAACATGGTATCTCTTCACATGGAAGGAGTACAGATCTTTCAGTGTTTCAGATGCTGACTCAATGGTATCTAAGTCAATAGGACACAAATTTAACAGTATTAACTGCAACCACACAAAATGTAGAAAATAAGCTCATCTCTAAGCCCTAGAGCAGACAGTGCAATAATATTTCAAAATGGTAGCATTTCCTCTTAGATGCCTATAGTCAAACACCATAGAAGAGACCTTGAGTTTGAGGTACAGAGAAAAAAAATCTTGTTTTCATTTTCTCTGGGATATCCCAAGATGCAGTCAGACTAAGACGATTATTTCATTTTCGTGAGTTGGAATTAAACCCCACTGGTAGAAATCTCCCACGCTTCTGTTAATTATGACAGTATATACCATTCGTGTGTTGGAAATTGGTGATAAAAATTAATCCATACATATTGTTTCCTTGCTTAGGGGAGCAATTATATAAAATAATATAGCTAGAATTTAATAGGTGGCAGCCACTAAGTGCCTGGCATGTGTTTAATAATGGCCACATAAGAAAGGATGTATCATTAAAAACTTTATTTATTAATATGAAAATTGAGGTACAGATTGGTTAAGATAGTCATCCGATTGACAAGGCTGGTTGGCAGTTTTGGCTGCCCTAGGCAATAGGTTTTAACTGAGCTTCACTTTTTCCTCTTTCCCTTTAAATCATCTTTCTGGTGCCCTGGTGCTACACCGAATGTCGTCTCTCTAGGGACACAGCACCTATTTATCCCCATGACTTGCAGTTTTAGATCTGTGCCAAAGATCTGATGTTCCATGTTTTTCTCCCTATACTAGAGCTCAAAAAACATACCTTGAAGCAAAGGCTTTAGCTCATTCCCATGGTCAGTCTGCCTAGAGAAAATAACCCTCATGGATTCTTGCAGGCAGACAGCTGGGGATGTATTTGCAGCTTTCATCCCCAAAGTCTGTTGAAGACTAATATTTCTGGCATGTGCATTATAAAACATCGGCTGTCCTCACTTTTTGAATAATCTGAGATTTGAAAACATTTATTTCTGCTATGTTTTTTCTCTGTGGAGGTGGTTTATGTAAATGTCTCTTGTAATATTTATTATTGTACCAAACACACACACACTTACACACACACACACAAACACACACACACGTGCACAGACAGAGAGAGGACAGATTGGCTAAGATGTCCAATTCCAAATGCCAAAAAGAGACAAGGTGGAGTAGCTGGAAGGCGATGCTATGTTGATGTTTTGTTGTTGTTGTTTAACAGAAAAATGATAATGCATAAAAGCAGAGGTGAATGAGTCAGTTGACAGAGATATTGATCATACAACTGAGAGAAGGGAAAACTGGTAGAGTTATATTATTAGAAAGGTGAGAGGTGAACAGGATACCAGGTGTAAGTCAAGTCAGCTCTTTCACTTGTCAGAAGAGAAGGTACTGGGGATGACATAGCAAAGTTCCACATGTATGTGGATTTACATGGCAGATGGAGGGAAGATTAGAGGTTTTCCATGTTATGGCTCCTCCTTTGTCTATGAAATAGGAAGTGAGTTTAGCCACCCAGGGGAGAGGGATTGGGAGGCAGGGCTGACAAATTTGAAAAGCTATTACAAAGTTTAAATTTCAATTCAAAAGATTGAATTAACCAGAGATACCTAAGTGGAACATATCATTAATAACTTTAGAGAATTGCAGGCTGCATGCAGAGTATGTGAAATGTTACATAACTTGTACCCAATATTTGAATGGGTTTTAATTAACTTTATTGTATTGCTAGTTTTCAATGTGTTATCTATCAAGTCTTCATCTTTCAATGCTGTCTTATATTTCTTTGATAGCAGATGCTTGGAGATCTTTTAGAAGATCATTTTTGAATGTCAAATTCTGTGTCAATAGAGCTCATTATTTTAGAAAAAATCAACCATACCCATGATATAAGCCAGTGGCTGCAGCCATCTGTCTAAACTAGTGAGAAATATTATCTTGCTGAAAATCTTCCCCTCCTCTTCTTTTTTCCTTAAAGTTAATCTCAGTTGAAGAAAATCTGCCCTTTATAGTTGGAATCTGATTCATAACCTTGTGTTTCCCTGTTTTCTTCTAACTTGAAGTTCCATATGTATTTCTGTTGTACCTAAATAGTGGTTATTACACAGCTACTGGGCAAACCTTAGCTAAATTCTGAAAAATAATTTTTAAGAGGAACAAGGAACAACATCCAGGAGGGATGGGAGGGATCTATCTTTCTGCTGCCTTCCTCAGCACCACGAGGAGTGGACCCGATGGACCAAGAGAGGGAAGTAAACACATTCTTCTAGCCCCAAAGGCAGCGTCCTTTTTCTATCTCCAACATACCCAAAAAAAGTATGTCCAGGGCTGTCACTCTGAGCTGTATGCTTCCTAAGAGTTCAGGCTGCTCTCCTTTCCAGGGGAAGTTGAAGAGGGGATGGGCCCGGAGTGGGGGATAGAAGCAAAATTCTGTCATGTCTATCAACAGGTGAAGCCTAAAAATTTCACTGGAAAAAGTTATGGAAGAAGTAACAGCTGCAAGCCTGTTTGGAGAAAGTCAACACAGTAGTTTCCATCTGGCATCTGTTTCATCTGCAAAAGAATTTTTTTTTTTCCTTTTAAAATAGGGCTTGAGCTGAAAGCCCACTTTATTTAGATTTTAAGTCCTGGGATACCAATGACTTTGCAAACTGCCAACATACCCTCCTCTTTCCTTGTACACCTCCCACCAGCCCATCATCCTGGAGCTCCATTGAAAAACAGAACATCCCACGATTAAAATAGCTCTAGTGCAAGGTGAGAACCTTCAGGCCACCTGTGCCCTCTTAGTCTTAATGAGAAATGTCAGCCAGAGATGAATGGATTGTATGGGAAAGGCACAAAGATTTACTTCTGTAGTCAAGGTAGAGGACCACATACATAGTAGACATTCATAAGCCTCTGGTTTTTGGAACACATACTTTTTAAAAGAAACGACTAACTAACCCCTTATTTTGTAAGACTAGGAGGACAGAGACAAGGCTTTTGCAAACGTTAAAATAATATTCTGGGACCTCAGAGTAGTATTGCCCTTAATATGAAAAGCGTGAAGCTGAATATTGCATGATCTCTTCAAGAAAGGCTGTTGCATAAGAATAACCTGGTTTCAAAATCCAATACATAAAAACAACATCTAAGCTTGATGCCGTGGAGGTAATCTTCAGCAAGTAAAATAGCCAACCAAAGAGCAAGAATATAGTTAAAGAATCTGGGTGTACCTAAACACCCTTACCTACCCTATACTTTTCAGAATCAATGGCAGAAAAAAATAAATAGATAAACAAAAGCAAGAACTCCATCTCATTTGCTTATATAAAATAGAAGAACTGTAGATATCTTTGTTTTAGAGGAGTGAACTATTCTTATGGTTATCCTCCATTGACTCCATTTTATTTTTGTTATTTAGTATCTAACACAATGCTAAACTTCTCACTGGATTCTTTCTTAGGCACAGATTATTACTGCTAAAACATGGAAAGAGAAGGTGAAATAGGCAGATGATAGACAGAAAAAGAGTAAAGTTAATCACAGACAAAACTCAATAGAGATATTAAATGGTGATATATATTGACTCGTTGAGAAAGAATCTTCAAAGTCAATATCTCTTCTTGAAAAAGAAAAGTTGATTTAAGATTGCTCTGAGCAGGATTCTCTACCCCGGGGAGATTAGAAATGAACTTTTCACTTTTATTCTCTACCAATAATGTATTTATACTTTAAACAGGTCAAATTCAAGTCACCTCAATTAGGATCATCAAGCTAAGCAGCCACATAGGTTTAATCAGTGGGAACAAAATAAACTTACTCTGCTTCTAAATCTAAAGACTGTCTTTCTCGCTTAGCAAGGATCATAACACTAGGTCAATGTGAGGAAAAGCAAGAGAGAGGAAGAAGAAAAATGAATGGCTCATAATTCTTTTATTCCCTACTTGAGAGCCTACAGCGGTTTTATCAAATGATGATAAATAGCAGAAAGAAATTTATTTTTCAGAATTCCTCTTGGGAAGAATATTATAGCTATATTATGTTTTTAGAAAAAGTTTTTTAAAAGTTGTCTAGAGTTGTGACTAAGACTGCAATTGCATGTTAAAGTAACAAAAAAAAAAAAAAAAAAAGGCCAGGCGTAGTGGCTCACGCCTATAATCCCAGCTCTCTGGGAGGCCGAGGTGGGCGGATTGTTTGAGCTCAGGAGTTCGAAACCAGCCTGAGCAAGAGTGAGACCCCATTTCTACTAAAATTAGAAAGAAATCAATTGGACAACTAAAAATATATATAGAAAAAAAAATTAGCCAGGCATGGTGGCACATGCCTGTAGTCCCAGCTACCC
>CAUYSK010105479.1:0-14189 GCA_963575035.1 Avahi laniger
CATCTGAGGACAGGGCAAGAAGGAGGCCATCTGGGCCCAGCGTGGTGGCTCACGCCTGTAATCCTAGCTCTCTAGGAGGCCGAGGCGGGCGGATTGTTTGAGCTCAGGAGTTCGAAACCAGCCTGAGCAAGGGCAAGACCCCATCTCTACTAAAAATAGAAAGAAATTAATCGGATAGCTAAAAATATATAGAAAAAACTAGCCGGGCGTGGTGGCGCATGCCTGTGGTCCCAGCTACTCAGGAGGCTGAGGCAGGAGGATCGCTTGAGCCCAGGAGTTTGAGGTTGCCGTGAGCTAGGCTGACGCCATGGCACTCACTCTAGCCCGGGCAAAAAAGTGAGACTCTGTCTCAAAAAAAAAAAAAAAAAAAAAGGAGGCCATCTGCAAGCCAAGGAGAGAGACCTCAGGAGAAACCAGACCTGCTGACATCTTGATCTCAGACTTCTGGCCTCCTCAACTGAGAGAAAATAAATTTATGTTTAAGTAATTCAGTTTATGGTATTTTTTATGGCGGCTCAAGCTAATATACTACCAGTACTGGACTATTTTATAACTTGTGGAGGCCATGGAAACAGACCTGTGAGGGTGGTGGGGTTTCCCTTGAAAGGAATAAATGCTTCCACCAACAATCATTCTGGAGAGAGATTAACCATCAAGGAAGAAGGTGTGCAAAGGACTGGAAGTGAGAGTAATCCCCTCCTCTCTCGGACTGGGAAAGAAAGAATGACTGAGGCAGGAGGATCGCTTGAGGTCAAGAGTTTGAGGTTGCTGTGAGCTAGGCAATGCCATGGCACTCACCCAGGCAATGGAGACTCGTGTCTCAAAAAAAAATTTAGAAAAGAAGGGATGATGTGGTCCTAGTGGTAGCAAGAGGCTGGTCCTAGCTAGGCAGAGTGGCCCGGGAAGTCCATGCTGGGGATGGACGACCTGTGCCCACATTGATCGAAGTAACTGCTAGCAAGCACTGGTTCTTACACCAGATATGGCTCCTCAGCCTGGGACTTCTCAGCCTCCCTAATTGTAGGAAATTCCTTTTATTTATAAATTACCCAGTTTCATGTATTCTGTTATACACAATAGAAAACAAACGAAGACAATTGGTACATCTCCACATCTCCAGCAAGACTGATCAGGATAACAAAGACACAAATTACTAACACCAAAAAAGAGTACATCACTTTAAATATAATTAAAATAGAATGATTTATAATATAATAATGAAACTTTTGTGTTTGTTTGTGTTTTTTTGAGGCAGAGTCCTGCTCAATCACTCTGACTAGAGTGCAATGGTGTCATCATAGCTCACTGCAACCTCAAACTCCTGGGCTCAAGTGATCCTCCTGCCTCAGCCTTCCAAGTAGCTGGGAGTACAGGTGCACACCACCACACCTGGCTAATTTTTCTATTTTTAGTAGAGACAAGGTCTTGCTCAGGCTGGTCTTGAACTCCTGGCCTCAAGCAATCCTCCCATCTCAGTCTCCCAGAGTGCTGGGATTATAGGCACAAGCCTCTATGCCTGGCTGAAATTGAATTTTTAATTAAAAAAAAATCTTCCCACAAAGAAATCCCCAGAGTTTCACTGATGAAATCATCAAACATTTAAGGAAGAAATGTTATATTAAAAACTTCAGAAAGTAGGTAAGGACAATAATTCACATCTCTCTGGGAGCAACATTACCCTGATATCAAAAGAAGGATGTGCTCTCACCATTTCTAATGAAAATTGTACAAGATGCCCTAGTCAGTGCAATAAGGCAAGAAGAAAGAACAAAGTTCATATAAATTGGAAAAGAAGAAGTAAAATTCTTTATTGGCAGATGACATTATTTACATAGAAAAAGCTAAAGAATCTAGAAAAAAACTACTGGAACTAATAAGTGAATTGATCTAGGTTGCTTGATACAAGGTCAATATACAAAGGTCAAATGCATTTCTATATACTAGCAGTAACAATTGGAAAATAGCTTTCAAAAACCTTACAATTTGCAATAGCATGCAGAAATGTGAAATATGTAAATTTAACAAAATATGTGCAAGACCTGTACATGGAGAGAAATTAAGAGTAGACCTAAATAGAGTGGAATACCATGTTTGTTCAAGAATTGGAAAACTTAGAATTGTTAAAATTTCAATTCTCCCTAAACCGACCTATAGATCCCAGGAGGCTTTCTTTTTGTAGAAATTGACAAGCTGACTCTAAAATTTATATGAAAATGCAAAGAACCTACAATAGTCAAAACAATTTTGGAAAAGAAAAAAAAAGTACTTCTAATACCTGAGTTCAACACTTGTTATAAAACTACAGTAATCAAGATAGTGTCATATTGGGGTAAAGACAGACATAGGCCAGGTGCAGTGGCCCATCCCTATAATCCCAGCACTTTGGGAGGCCAAGTTTGGGAGTTCAAGACGAGTCTGGGTAACATAGCGAGACCCTGTCTTTACAAAAATACAGAAATTAGCAAAGTGTGGTGGCACATGCCTGTAGTTCCAGCTAATTGGGAGGCTGAGCCAGGAGGATCGCTTAAGCCCAGGATTTCAAAGTTAAAGTGAGCTGTGATGACACCACTGCACTTCAGTCTAGATGACATAGTGAGACTCTCTTAAAAAAAAAAAAAAAAGACTTAGATGAGAGGAAAAGAATAGAGTCCAGAATAAACTGCTTTTACATGATCACTTGTTTTTACAAAAGTGTGGTGGTTTATTCAACAGGAAAGTACAGTCTTTCAACAATGGTACCAAAACAACCAGATTCATTTTTTATCCATAATCATACAGATAAGAAAAGAATCTTGATACTTATCTTACATTGTACAAAAAAATAAACTCAAAATGGGTTGCAGATCTAAATGTAAATACTAAAACTATAAAAGTTCCAGAAAATTAAAACTTAGGAGAGAATCATGTCCTTTGAGTAGGCAAATACTTCTTGGAATTTGAAAATCATAAAATTTTTTGATAAAGTAGACTTAATCAAAATAAATTTTATATTCAAAACACCATTAAGAAAATGAAAAGGCAAACTAAACACTAAAATATTTATAATTAACATTTGGAGACTTTCAGCTAGAATAGAGAGAACTCTTACAAATCAATAACAAGGCAAAACAATCCAATTAACACTTCGACTGCCACGCTAGGAAAAAAAACATTTTTCCTTGGGACCGTGGTGTTTCATTACGAAAACAGAATAAAAACTTTGAAAACAAAATTATCTTTTCTAATTTAATGAAAACTTTGTTATTTTTTTGTTTTCTGTACGTGAGTTATATGCAACTTGAAAAACAGTTCACTCGGCTCCAAAGGTGAAGAGATGTGTGAGTTGCATATGCTTCATGAGGCCCCAGCTCAAAACTAACCTGAGTTAAATACAACTCAGATGGCAGTTAATGTGTTAAAAATGGGCAAAAGACACCTAAGTGCACATATAAGAATAACATTTATTGGGCATTGGGCAGATGGGAGGGGGGATGAGGGGATGGGAAAAAACATACATAATGAGTGCAATGTTCACCATCTGGGGGATGGATACACTTGAAGCTCTGACTTGGGGGGGCCGGGCAAGGGCAATGTAACCTAAACATTTGTACCCCTATAATATGCAAAAATAAAAATCAAAAAAATGGGCAAAAGATGTGATACAGAATGGCAATAAGCACATGAAAACCTAGATGCTGAATACCATCATTTAGCAGGCAAATACAAATGAAAATCATAAGGAGACCGGAATGGGTTAAATTTTAAAAGACTGATAAAATCAAGTGTTAGCAAAGATGTGGAGCAACTGGAATTCTCACATACACTGTGATAGGAGTAAAAATAATGCAACCACTATGGAGATCCGTGTTGAAATTTCTTATAAATTTAAACACTTATTGCTATGGACTGAACGTTTATGTCCCTCTCCCCAAATTCGTATGTTGAAAGCCTAACCCCCATTGGGATGGTACAAGGTGAGACTTATGCCCATATAAAAAGTCCGAGAAAGCTCCCTAACCCTCTTCACATGAGGTTACTATGAGAAGGCATCTACTTATGAAGGAAGTCGGCCCTCGCTGGACACCAAATCTGTCAGAACCTTGACTTTGGAATTCCTTGATTTCAGAACTGTAAGAAATACATTTCTGGTGTTCATAAGCCACCCAGTTTATGGTAATTTGTTATAGCCTGGACTAAGACACTTATAACCCAGCAATTAAAGTCCTAGGTATTTACCCAAGAGAAGTAAAAACACATGTGCAAATACTTTTACACAAATGCTCATAGCAGTTTTATTCTTAGGAGCCAAAACAGGAAACCCAAATTTCTATCAACAGGTGGCGAATAAATAAATGATGGCTTACCCGTACAATGGAACACTACTCAGCAAAGAGAACTACTGAAACACGAAATAACTTGGTTGAGTCTAAAAACATGCCAAGTGAAAGAAGTCAGACACAAAAGAATACATACTGTATGAATCCATTTATATGAAGTTCTAGAACAAGCAAAACTAATCTACACTGACAAAGTGGTTACCTGGGGCCGGAGTGGGATTAACTATGAAAAGGCAAAAGGGAACTTTTAAGTGATAGAAATGTTATTTTTCTTGATTGTGGTGGTGGTGGCGGTGGTGGTCGTGGTGGTTAAAAGGGGGGTGTGGATTTTTCAAAACACTGACACTTAAAATAGGTGTTTTATTATATGAAAATTGAACCTCAATAATGTTGATTAAAATGGTCTGGTTATATCTACTTCTATACCATTCGAAATATCTCTAGTAATGGTGAGTTTTACAGAAATGGAGTACTAGATGTTGTTTTTGAATTATCTGTCCCCTCAAGGCTTCTAGGGTTGGTAAAACTTAAGAATTTAGAATATGCCCCCATTGGCAAAAAAATTGTTTTATGTAATTTTAAAGCTAGTTGCTTGGGCTAGTGTTCGGATGAAAGAAATTCAGGGGCAAAGATGAACAGTTTCGTTAGATGGTTATCCATTGTGCATTAAAACTGCCTGCTAGTGAACAACCCTACCAAAGGGCCATCTGTCAGGATTCCTTGTTTTTTCACAGTCCCTCTCAGATATTTTTTCTTTAGCTGACACATGTCCACTGATCTTGCCAGCCCAGCTGAAAGTCACCTCTTCTGTGTAGACTTCCCAGATCTTTTGAGCAAAATCACTTCCCTCCTTACCTGTGCTCCTACACCACTGAGAACACAATGCTATCCCAACACTCGATGTATTGTACAGTGATCTCTATCTCCGCACTACACTCTGAACGACTTCAGGATGGATGGTATCTTACTCATCTGTTTTCCCAATATATAAGACTATTCCTTATAGATATCAATACATGTTCAAATAAATGACAACATGAGCCAGAGAGCATGGAAAATGACAGGAGTTGAGTTCAGTCCTGGAACTGCTACATAGTGCACTGGGACCGTGCCTTTCAATGAGTTAGAAAGATGCACAGACAACTAAGTGAAGACGATGCCCTCCAAGTCCAGCAGACAGCCTGAGCGAGCTGTACAGGCATTGAGCAGGAGGGGTGTGAATTGTGTACAGGGATTGACTGCAATTTCCAAGTCAAGTGGGAACAGAAAACAGTAACAGGGCAGAGAGAGAAAGTACTTCCAATAGAATAGATTGTATTGATACAAAAGAACAACAAAAAAAACACCCCAAAATTTTAAAAATACCAGTATAGAAAGGACAATGCGAGAGAAATGCCAATTACGCAGAAATTTGGGGGTGTTTTTTATTGCTTTGTGCTAGACACTGGGGACACATAAATCAGCCAGATATCACTGTCCTCAAGGAACTAGGCATATAATGAAAGAGATGGTATATAAAATTGTAACTGTAACACACCAAAGTAAGTACAGCAACAGAGGGGAGCATGGAGCAGCAGCAGCACAGACGGGCTCCCGAGCCGAGCCCGAGGGAAGTGTCCCGAACATGCTGCCATGGTGAGTCTTGAACAGTGATTAGGAGTTAATCAGCTGAGAAGAGGAGGGACCATTCAGTCAAGAACAAAAGAAAAGAGGCAGGAAACAGCTTGGAGCATGTGGGGAACACGAAGCAGTTAGTGCCACGGGAGCATTGTGAGACAAGAGAACACGAGGTCTTAGGATGCACGATGGGAAAATTAGGAGCCTGGAGTTTATCCTAAGGACAGCAGGGAACCAGTTTGTCATGTTTTTCATAAAAGTTAGCTTTTTCCAACTTGATTTTTTGATAGGTCAAAATTGCTAGGTAACACTCTTCTAAGTAACAAGATTAGATAACAGTTCCGCTTTAAAAGGGATTTAACTTAAAGATGGACTGAATCTGTGAATGAAACATAAATATCTTGAGACCTGTCTCCTCCCTGTCCCCATGTTTCAGCTCAAATTCAGCTGTAAAGCCCCACGGCTCTCTGAGGACAGCATTCAGAGCTGAGTCCAGTGATGCTGCAAAGTGCTAGACGGCAGCACAGTCCCAAAGCAGCCCTGTCCGTGATTCACAAAATTCTAATGTGTCCAAATCTTTGAAGCCATGTACATCCTAATACCACTCATTTCAAGACATCACTCATTGAGGGGGAGAGTTATTATTTTGTTAAGTTGTCTGTGTGTCCTCCTGACCTACAGTTCTCTCACTTTTGGGTGGGGGCCTTGCTCAAGGAGAGCCTTCTTGGTGAACACCTGGATTATTTTTAAAGTTTGGAGTTGAGTTAAAATCTTTCCCATACTGACTATATTCATAGAGTTTCTCTTCTGTATGAATTTTCTGGTGTTGAAGGAAATTTGACCTCTGAATAAAGCCTTTCCCACAATAACTACACACATAGGGCTTCTCTCCAGTGTGAATGATCTGATGCAGAAGCAGCTTGGAGCTCTGGATGAAGGCTTTCCCACAGTCTTTGCATTCAAAGGGTCTGTCCCCAGTGTGGATCTTCTGATGTTCAGTGAGATGGGCTTTCTGGAGAAACGCTTTCCCACATTCTTTACATTCATACACCCTCTCTCCAGTGTGAATTTTCTGGTGTCGAATAAGGTATGAGCTCAGAAAGAATGCTTTCCCACATTCGTTACATTCATAGAGTTTCTCTCCAGTGTGAATCCTCTGATGCTGAGTAAAGTTTGATGTCTGGCTGAAACGCTTTCCACACTCATTGCATACATAAGGCCTTTCTCCAGTATGAATTCTCTGATGCTGAATGAGCTTTGAACTCCGAATAAAGGCTTTCCCACATTCATTACATTCAAAGGGTCTCTCTCCAGTGTGAATTCTCTGGTGTTCAATAAGGTCTGAGCGATGACGAAATGCCTTCCCACACTCTTTGCATTCATACTGTTTCACTTCTGTGTGGATCTGATAATGTCGAATAAGGCTTGAGCTCCTAATGAAGGATTTCCCACATTCATTACACTCATAGGGCCTTTCCCCTGTGTGAATTCTCTGATGTCGAATCAGCAGCGAGCTCTGACTGAAGCCTTTTCCACACTCTTTACATTCAAAAGGTCTCTCTCTGGTATGAACCCTCTGGTGTCGAATCAGGTCTGAACTATGACAGAAGGCTTTCCCACATTGTGTACACCTGAACGGCTTTTCTCCCGTGTGTACCTGCTGATGATCGAGAAGATTTGCATAGTGAATGAAGTCTTTACCACACATGTTACATACATAGAGTCTCTCTCCAGTGTGAACCCTCTGGTGCTCAGTAAGGTGTGAGCTCTGACCAAAGCCTTTTCCACACTGATCACATTTATAAGGTTTCTCCCCAGTATGAGAAATCTGATGTCTAACTAGGTCTGAATTAAATGTGAAGCTTTTGCCACAAATATCACAAGGATGGGTTTCCTCTTCTATAAGCTCACTCTGAAGTATAAGGAGGTTTGAGTTCAGAATAGGGTTTCTTCCTGACTTACTGCATGCCTGGGCTGTCTCTCCTGTTTGGATTTTCCAATGGGTAACAGTCATCTGCTTGAAGCCCCCCTCCTGAGAGGGGGAACTCCCCAGGCTCTGCCCTTCTGAATTTCCCAATAGCTCCCCTAGTCTGGGTTCACATACTTCCCTGGACTCAGGGGTGAGGGGCTCCATCACTGTGAGTTTGTTTGATGTTGTACTGTGCAAATTTTCATCCTCAGAAATCCAGTCTTCAGAGTTCTCTTCTTCTCACCAATTCATGCGTTAGAATCTGAAACAAAGGAGTACAAGATAATCTTCCACCTTTGTTAACAGACAGCCGTCTGCTGCAGCAGGTGGAGGATGAAATAAATGCATGCCCAACAACTGGGAGAGGGAAGTGCTTCCTCTGCCACCGCTCCTGACTCAACTCTGGCCTCACCCCAGTCAGCCTGTCCCACACGGAAGGCTTCATGTGGCTCCACTGCTAACACATCCAGCTCCATAACAGACTGGCCTGTGATGCATAGAGCTCCTCTGACTCCCAGTGAATCCCAGATGAGCAGCAGAGGGTGGGGAAGGGCTCAGACTCTTTAAGATCATTAAGACATATGTTTCCCAAGAGACACACGAATGTACCACCCCCCGCCCCTGCCAGCTAAGGCCCCATGGTCTACAGTGCTGCAGTCACTTTAGGCTCCACATTATAGTCATCCCCTTGCACATACTCCAAGCTCCCTGGCCTACCACACTTTTGTGGGAATTGTCTCCTGATCTGTGTCTGCATTCATGCCAAATGAGCTCTCTATAATGTCAGAGCCCTTGACTGAGGGGGCCCTGAGAGTTGCTGGCAACTTTCTGCACTTCCCCAACTTTCCTAAAGACCATCCTCTGCTTTGTCCTGTCTCTTTCAATGTCCAAGACGCCCTCCTTCATCTCAGCTTCTTGTTTCAACAAGAAAATGGCAGCAGTGAGACAAGAATATCCACTTCCTCCCACACCTACCACCCACCCATACCTGTACCCATGCCCTGGTCCCCAGTTACATAGGTTAAACTGCTGTTGGTCCCATCTGAGGTAGACATCCCACTTGTGTACTGGGGCCCTTCCCCTCATCCACCACAGGATACCACTCAAGTGCCCACCCCTCTGCTCCATCACAATCCCCCACCCTCCCAGCACCATGCCCATCAGCACACAACAACTCTGGGCTTTCCTTCCACCTAAAAAGTAAACTTTCTGGACCCTATTCCCCACCCCCCCCCGCGAGCTACTGTCCCATCACCTTCCTCCTCCATGGACGCCACCCCATGCACTGTCCTTCCCTCAACCCATTACAGTTGGGTGCAGCCCACCCCTCACCAAGCCTGGGTGGGAGTGTGCCATCTGACTCAGCCCATCACAGCCAGAGACTCGTTCCTTCTGAAATCGCTGTCCTCACTTGGATTCCAAGACAACTTCTCTTGGTCTTTTCCGTTCTCCCAGTCAGCTCCTTCCAGTGTCCTCTGATAGCACCTCAAGGCTCCAGTGTGCCCTGGGCTGTCCTCAGAACTCCTTTCCATCCAGATTCACTCCATGGGTGAGCACACCCATTTCAGGATCACACGCCCACTGCTGCAGACTCACACGTGTTCAGTCCACCCTGGCCTCTTCCTGACTTCCATACGGACCAGCTCTTCACCTAGCATTGTCACTCACGCTCTCAGAAACTTTTCAAACTTAACACATCCAACTTAACTTCTGATTTCCCCTTCTATGGTTTTGTCCACATCGGTGAGTGAGAATTCCATTATCACATCTGTTCAGGCCACGGATGTGATAGTAATCCTGGCCTGTCTCCCCTTGCTCTCAGCCCACACCTACCTATCAGTTGGCCCCATGCTCACCCCTAGCGCCTGGCTGTTCCTCCCACCTCCGGCGGCACCACCACCAGCATTTCTCACCACACAAGTGCAGAAGCCTCCTAACTGTTCTCCCTACTTCTCCTTTTCTCCATCTGTTTTCTACACTGCCAGCAGAATGACCCTTTAAAAGCAAAAATCAGACATCATTTTTCTATTAATAAACTTACAAGGTTTTCCCATCCCCCATGAAGCCAAAGTCAACTTCCTTATGATGGCCATGCTGTCCCTCCTCCAGCTGCACTGGGCCCTGTCATCCCTGGCCTGTGTGGGGCCTTTTCACATTTCATCTTTCTTATGAAACACCTTCCAGGGACATACCTGGCCCACTCCTGTGTATCCTCCAGGTGTCCATGTTGATGTCACTCAGAGTTCTTGGATAACCCTCTCAGTGACCCCGGCCCCACCCTCCCACACTCCCCATCGCCAACTCTGCTTTTTCTCCATGTTCTTACTACCTGACAGATTGTATGTTATCCAAGGTGAGGGGCCATCAATTATGAGATATGACTGTTTTATGTATCATAAAGGAAAATAAAATTACTAACTTAAACTAAAATATTCCATCAATTCTAAGAGGCAATTCGGTTTCAGAGATATTAAAACATGAAGAAAAGGTGTCTTGGAATCAGTGACTTGTGATATATACACACACCACAAACAACAAACTATGTTTACTGCTGTCCATTTCCCCCTAGAGAATATAAGTGCCATGTGGGCAGGGACTGTGTTCTGTCTACAGTTCCAGCACCCCACATAATTCCTGGCATAAAGTTATATGTTTAGTAAATATTTATTATATGAATGTTCTAATGATGCACACACAGAACACACACAATACGTGGTAATTATAATTATTGCTATGTAATGGCAGCCCCTCACTCCACATTGTTGCCAACAGTAAGTAACAGAAACTTTAATGTTGGACGTTGGCTCTAGTAGGGGAAAGTGTCTCTCCTGGCACCTGCACTTTACCAGTGTGACATCTGAGATTCTATCAAGGACTAGAAAAATCGACTGCTTCTCCTCAAGAGCCTTTTCACTGGGGTTCTTGTCAGACCATGGAAGCCGGTCCAGCTGCAAAGGTCAGGTAGCGGTAGCACCTTCCCACCAAGTACTGCTGTCTCTGATAATTGCCAATGAAATGGGTGGGGAGGTAGGCCCAGCACTGAAGCCAGTAAATAAAATGGGAGATTCTGCTGGTTTGAAAACTAGAGCTGTCCCGTGAATCACTGGCAAGCAGCCCAAAAGACTATTTTTAAGGGAATTGCGCTGTTTGTTGGAAGAAAATCGCAAGCCTGCCCTGGTAAAGTCTTTAGTTAGAATGTTCAAAGCAGCAATGTTTGTAACACCCAAACATCCAGCAACAGAGGATATTCCCTTACTCACACAGGGAATAATATGTGGCAAAGAAAAGAACAGTTGCACACAAAGGTGCAGGTGGCTCCACAGACGAAATGCTGAGCAGACACAGCCAGGCCAAAAGGAGTCACAGCGCATGATTCCATCACATGGAGCTCAAAACACACAAAGCCAACCCCAGGGGGACCTAAACAGTGGTATCTTCAGGAGACGACTACGGCCGGTGGGAGCATCGGGCTGTGGGGACCCTCCACGTTGCCGTCTGAGTGTCAGGGGTGCTTACTTTAGAGCAGTGCTGGGCCTGGGGTTAGTCTCCTTACCCAGGTACTAGATGCTCTGCCCAGCCGTCCTCTGCAGGGCAACATCCCACCCTCCAGTCTGGGAATTCTCATTCGGAACTGCTCTCAAACAAAGGAATCTGTCTCGCCCAAGGTCATGCCCTCTCCTAGGGGAAGCCCACTTGAGTAGTTAACCGTTGCTGCAAAATAATTTACCACAAATGTAGCAGCTTAAAACAGCAAGCACTTGTTATCCCACAGTTCTGTAGGCCTCAAGTCCAGCTCCATATGGCTGGGACATCTGCTCAAGGCCACACAAGTGTTACAAACTTTGGGGTGTTACAAACAGTGCTGTGTTTTCATTTAGAGATTCTGGGAGGAAATCTGTTTCAGAACTGGTTCAGATTTTTGGCAGACTCCAGTTCCCTGTGATCATAAGCTGAGGACCCTGTTTGCTTGCTGGCTGTCAGGGGGAGCTGCTCCTAGAGGACACCAGCAGGAATAGCACATTGAATCTCTCTCGTGCTTCCAGTCTTGGCCTTCTGGCCTCCATCTAGCTGGAGAAAACCTGCTTTCAAAGCGCTTGTGTGATCAGGTAGGCCCATCTGGATAACCTCTCCATCTTAAGTCACTGACTTGGGACCTGCAAATCTCTTCATCCCAGTACCCAGATGAGTGTTTGAATGAGTAACTGGGAGAATGTGGGTGCACACTAGGGACCGCCATGGCTCTGTGGGAACATCTCGGAACTCTGCCGTCTCCATCCGTAGTGCCTGGCTGATAACAGGAATCCAAATCCAATGTAACAGTCTGGGGGCAACCCGGACTGCTCCCACGTAAGATGGCAAACTTAATCTATAAATGTTGCATGTGATCTGACTCCTCCACCAACGAACCCGTCTCTCCCCCTCTCCTTAGGACTCCCTATTCCTTAAGATACAACAATATTGAAATTAGCCCAATTAATAACCTATGATGGACTCTAAGTGTTCAAATGAAAGCAAGAGTCACATGTCTCTCACTTTAAATCAACAGCTAGAAACGATTAAGCTTAGTGAGGACGGCATCTCAGAAGCCGAGATAGGCCAAAAGCTAGGCCTCTTGTGCCAAACAGTTAGCCAAGTTGTGAACACAAAGGAAAAGTTCTTGAAGGAAATTAAAGTGATACTCCAGTGAACATACAAATGTTAAAGAAATGAAACGGCCTTACTGCTGCTATGGAGAAAAGTTTTAGTGGTGTGGGTAGAAGACCAAACCAGCCACAACATTCCCTTAAGCCAAAGCCTAATCCAGAGTGAGGCCTTGACTCTCCTCAATTCTGTGCAGGCTGAGAGTGGTGAGGAAGCTGTGGAAGAAAAGTTGGAAGCTAGCAGAGCTTGGTTCATGAGGTTTAAGGAAAAAAGCCGTCTCCATAACACACAACATGAAACAACAAGTGCTGATGTAGAAGCTGCAGCAAGTAATCCAGAAGATCTAGCTAAGATCACTGATGAAGGTGGCTACACTAAACAATAGATTTTCATGTGCATGGAACAGCCTTCTATTGGAAGATGCCATCTAGGACTTTCATGGCTAGACAGAAATCAGTGCCTGGCTTCAAAGCTTCAAAGGACACACTGACTCTCTTGTTAGCGGTTAATGTGACTTTAAGTTGAAGCCAATGCTCATTTACCATTCTGGAAAATCCTAGGGCCCTTAAGAATTATGCTAAATCTACTCTGCCTGTGCTCTATAAATGGAACAAAGCCTAGGTGACAGCACATCTATTTACAACATGGTTTACTGAATACTTTAAGCCCAGTGATGAACCTACTGCTCAGAAAAAAGATCCCTTTCAAAATATTATTGCTCATCAACAACGTATCTGGTCCCCCAAGAGCTCTGATGGAGACATACAGGATTAATGTTTTCATGCCTCCTAACACAACATCCATTCTGCAGTCCATGGATCAAGAAGTCATTTTGAGTTTCAGGTCTTATTATTTAAGAAATACATTTCATAAGGCTATAGCTGCCACAGATAGTGATTCCTCTGATGGATCTGGGCAAAGCAAATTGAAAACTGTCTGGAAAGGATTCACCATTCTAGATGCCATTAACATTCATGATTTATGGGTAGAGGTCAAAATCTCAACATTAACAGGAGTTTGGAAGAAGCTGATTCTGACCCTCATGGATGACTTTGAGGAGTTTAAGGCCTCAGTGGGGGAAGTCACTGCAGATGTGGTGTAAACAGCAAGAAAACTAGACTTATAAGTGGAGACTGAAGAAGTGACTGAATTGCTGCAATATAATGATCAAACTTGAACAGGTGAGGAGTTGCTTCTTATGGATGGGCACAGAAGTGGTTTGTTGGCTGGGTGCGGTGGCTCACACCTATAATCTTAGCACTCTGGGAGGCCGAGGCCAGAGGATTGCTCAAAGTCAGGAGTTTAAGATCAGCCTGAGCAAGAATGAGACCCTGTCTGTACTAAAAACAGAAAAATTAGCCGAGCGTCGTGGTACGTGTCTATAGTCCCAGCTACTTGGGAAGCTGAGGCAGGAGGATTGCTTGAGCCCAGGAGTTTGAGGCTGTAGCGAGCTGTGATGATGTCTCGGCACTCTAGCCTGGGTGACAGAGTGAGACTCCGTCTCAAAAAAAAAAAAAAAAAGATTGTGGAGTCGGTTGGCTTTTGTTAACTGCCCTGCAAGCCTTGAAGAAAGAAAATGACAGGCTCGAATCAGGGCTTGTGGGAGACAGGAAAACTCCATGGGGGCATTCTCCTCATCTCTCATG
>CAUYSK010105481.1:0-11472 GCA_963575035.1 Avahi laniger
TAGTTGGTTTCACACATCAAGTATCACTCAAGTGCTTCTCCTGGAGGCAAGCATAATACTTCAGTGTGCAGCAGAAACAATTTATGCATGCTCCATTTTTCATCACACACATTATTAAAAAGGCATATAGTTAATAAGTTATAATTTAATAAAATTAAAAACTTTACTGTTTCAAGTATATTTTAAGAGAAATTTTTTAACTATAAGTAATAATGCTATACCTGTTAATATATTTGACACTGCTATTTTTATTCATACTAAGCGATCGATAGTTTATCCATCATTACCCTTGCCAATCAAATGTAAACACAATTAAAAAGCCAAATAATATCTAAATATTATTAAAAATATTTTACCTCACAGGCCATATGAAAGATTGTGAGGGACTCCCAGATCATGGTGAGAGAATTGCTGCCCTCCACTAATTTGTCTGGTGGCTCTCTGTTTATCTAATCATTATAATAATGTTCATCTGCACATATAGTGATTTCCACATAGGAAGACTACATGTGATGCAGGATTTTATTACAGGGAGTGTAGTCCTACTATTTTATATTAATTATAGCACTGATATGCTCTTACTGAGACAATAAAACTGAAATTAATACTAGTTCCAGTCCTATACATATA
Source organism: Avahi laniger (assembly GCA_963575035.1). NCBI lineage: Eukaryota > Metazoa > Chordata > Mammalia > Primates > Indriidae > Avahi > Avahi laniger. Next base: position 631 of record CAUYSK010105481.1, read on the forward strand.
AGGTAAGTTGAATATCACAACAATTTGTAGCTCTTTTGCTTGATACTCACTGGTAACATTTTTTTAACTTACCAAAAGACTTAAACTTTTAAAATAGTATGTTCTACTTCCTCACTTTTTTACAGTCAGCTTTATACTGATGATATAAAAAATTCCAAAAATAACTTTCAGCATAGCACTGACAAGGAAATTGATTCACCAATTGGTGATGGTGGTGGTGGTGATTGTTTGGTTTTTGTTTGCTTAAATCATTCTACCAAGATGTTTTCCAGTGTTGGAACTGATAATATTTATATCTGTGTCTATAACAAATACTTTCACCTTTGTATTAATTCTTATATTTTTGCCTATTTCTACTTTATGGTCAACTACATTTACTTCACCTGTGTTCTTAATAACTAAGTGGTATATACCTCAAGCACAAGAATTTGTCATCATGTATTGGTTTATGTCTCGTGCTTAGAGTATGAAAGATTGATTTTTGATTCAGGTACAATAGGCAGGTATCACCGTAATAGGACATCAAGAACAGCTAAACCAGTTATCCCACCTCTAGTTCTCTGCCATACAAAAGCGCTCATATGTGAGCTAATGACTGTCTGAATAGCCTTATTAGAAATAGTAGAACATTGGAAAGCTTGGAAATGGATGTTTAAAAGGGTGATAAATAAGATGAAATACTAACAAGTCAGCTGAAAAGAATGAAATATATCTACATATATCAATATGGATAGATTTTAAAAAATACCATTGAGTTAAAAAATGATAGCTATAAGAAACATACCATTCAAACAGACTTTTAAAGCTGCCTTACATCATAACCATCTTGCCCTTTATTACACATTCTTAATTTTTCTATATAATGGTAAATACTCTAAATTAAGTGTTATGTTAGCCTATCATCCTTTTTTAAATAATTACTGTTCCTGAAGGAATTATAATCATGGGGGAAAGTATTCAAATAGAAGAAAATGATTCAGAAACCAAAGGCAGAAAGCATCAGAGATTATTTTCCATGTTTCCCCCCTACAAATCATCTCTATGTGGCAATAGTATCATTAAATTGTATATTATTTGCTTTTTAAAAGGGAGTAATTTATGAAATGTATAACATGCTGTTGTAAATTTTTGGTAACAATGTAGATGCCCTAAATTTAAGCCAATACTTGTTTTACATGTTTTGGTAATAAAAGAGATATAGAGTTTTAACATCCTAGTATTATATTGATGTCATTTATTTTTTAAAAATAGCCCACCATTTTCTAGTAGACAATATGAACCTTTAAAATATAAAGAAAAATTTGATTACTCAGAAATGAGGAATCTACAGTTGATCATTTTATACATTCGGATGACATAATCATATAAGATCTAAAATGAAATTGAGGAAAATGATGTAAAATATAATTTTATTCAGTTTTTTAGCCATAGAGAGACTTGTCTTATATCAATGTGCTATAATACTGATACATTTTTGGTCTCCTAGAAACATGAATATCATTAACAGGTGAAAATCAGATGATAGAGATAGAGAAGAGCTGAAATAGCAATTTGATAATTATTCTACATTTATGTATTTGAGACTGATAAGGGAAGAGCTTTCAACATCAAGGGAATTTAGCACAAATGTAGAAACTCTCTTTTTAATGTGTCTGTTTTGATATGCCTACTTTGGGTAACTGCCATTTCATTGTAATATTGTTCAAATAGCTAAATTGTGCCATTAGTTGTTGATTCCCATGACGCAGATAATAGTATAGGAGTCATGCCGTCAGAAAATTTTGTTAATATTTACCATGATGTCCACTAACAGACCATGCATTGCAATAATAGCCGGCAGCAACAACAAAATATAAATAAATTTTAAAAGAATAATTTCATTTTGGTGATCTTCATTTTTAAGGCTTATAGTCCAGTACTGAGAACATGACGGATTCATATGTGTTTGCATTATTTCTTTTCTACCATATGGTAATAGTTCATTTCTCTCACTATTGTATTTGGTCCCCTTTTTTCATTTTTGTTATTAATAATATTCGTCTATGAATTAATTCCTCATGACTTTCATTATATGTGTTTTTGGTCTGTTCCAAAGTTTCGAAGAAATAGTGTATAATCTTTGTAATATTTAAAAAATATTATTGTCTAATTTATACCTCTGAAATTTTTTAGATATATAAATTTGCATTGAAGATATATTAAATTTGAAAAAATAATGAGATCAACCATATTAAGTATTTCAACCATTTAAGATTTGAAAATAAGTCTATAATGGAACAGTTATTTCATAAAGTCATGCAGTGGAAACGGTTTTATCTAGAGTTAATCAAATTCTACAGTCCTGCTTAGGGGAAAGAGGTAGAGGTTATATGTTACATATTAGAAAAAAAACATGTATCTTCTCAGTGAATGAGGTTTGCTCCTATATATCAAAGATACTTTTGTTTTTGTTTTTAATTGAGATATGTCTTGGAAATCTGAGATAAAAGAACCTATGTATTTGGAAATAAGTTATTTTCTATTTCTTAACTCTCCAAATTCAAACAGGATAGCCCTAACAGTCTTAATAATAGAAAAATTTGGATGATGTATAATTATTATGTCTAAATATAATTGAAAATTTTTGTCTTTTATATCATATGATATTTTGATATTTGAAGCCTAATTCACAAAATTTTAAAATGAGTTTCTTCTCATTGGATGACTATAGTTTATAATAATCTATTGTATATTTCAAAATAGCTGGAAGAGAATAATTCTAACATTTCTAGCACAAAGAAAAGATAAAAGTTTAAGGTGATGGGTATCACAATTATCCTGATTTGATCTTTACAAATTATATGAATTAGTTAAGCTATCACATATATCCCCCCCGAAGAAATAAAATGAGTTTCTTCTCTAGTATTCTTTAATGGACAAAATCACATAGTTTGGGACCCTTATAGTTTGGGTATAGGAATAAGCCCTAATCTGTATGAATAGTTTGTCCATGAGTAAATATGAGCAAAAGAATAGGCATATGAGTTCCCAAATAGTCGTGCCTAAAGATATATTAGAATAGGGCTAATAAGCACAGAATTGAAGTCTTCAACAATCTAAGCTTTGTAAACTAAAGCAATTAATTGAATGTTTGTGTACATATACATATTATTTGGCTACTCCTTACATATAAACAGTGGAGTGACCAGTTTTGTGAAATCATGATTTCCTCTGAGGTAGCTAAAAATGAATTGAGTCTTCATCCCGGGAGTGAATTCTGTCCTCTTCATGATCACCAGGGAATTTAAGATTAATTGCATAGTTTTTGTCATATTCTCTTACATTCTGTGACCAAAGTGGCACTTTACTACTATTGACAGTCTGATTCTAAAGGTTAGAACCAATCAACAGAAAAGTAGGAATAAGAACAATAACTCTGGAACCACAAATTGAATGGTGGTTATACTATTTGTTTTCTGTGTGACTTAGTGGTTTCTTCATCTATAAATGATGATCATAATAACAATACTGGCCACAGAGTATTGTTGTAAGAGATGCATGATTTGATATATATTTTTTCAGTCCTCAGAATGGTGCCAAATATATATTATGCACTCTATCATTAGTAGCTATTATTCTTATTTTAATTGTTATTGTTTATCATTGGTAACTTCTTGACTGAAAATCAACATAGTTCTTTTTTCTTAGATTTTTCCAAATGGTAACTAACACAAAACTTAATGGGGGGGTGTATCAGGAAAAAGAGGTCAGGTACTTCGGAAAACAGCACAACAAAGCAAAGATGTAAAAAAATTGAATATTAGCTATCCTCGATCTTAGAAATACCTTGACTACTCCCACCTTAAGTATTTCTTAAAAATCTGCTCTTGGACTCAGTCCCAACCTTATTCCAAGTTCTGTGCCCTCCCTATAATCTGTTCTCATCTTACTATTCCAGTAACCCCTAATCCCTCACTCTAGAAATTCAATTTAAATTTTTCCCATAATATTAATAAGAGTCGGCCAGGCACAGTGGCTCACTCTTGTCATCCTAGCAATCTAGGAGGCAGAGGCTAGAGGATTGTTTGAGCTAAGGAGTTCAAGACCAACCTGAGCAAGAGCAAGACCCCATCTCTACTAAAAATCGAAAAGGTAGTCGGGCATTGTGGCATGCACCTGTAATCCCAGCTACTTGGGAGGCTGAGGCAGGAGGATCACTTCAGTCCAGGAATTTGAAGTTTCAGTGAGCTACAATGACACCACTGTACTCTACCCAGATTGACAGAGCAAGACTCTCTCAAAAAATAGAAAAAAAGAGCAGTTAACTTTCTTAATATCATGTTTCTGACTTCTATACCAGATCCATGGCCTATCTTTTCACAATTAAATATTCTACCATAGTATTTCACAAACTAAAAGCAATTATCTCCCCAAAAGCAATTGAAATATGTTTCTCCTTGTTACTCAGATTTGATCACAAAACATCATTAATGTGCTGCAACTCCAGAAGGATTGCCTCTGTCATGTTACACAAGTGGGGACTAGAGCGCTTAGCTGCTGGTTTTGTTGAAGTGGATTGGCAGTTTAGCATGCGCATTTCCGTAGAGAGAACTTAAAAGTCAAACACCAAATTTCAAAGTTCGGCTATTCTGCTTACTGTTAATATAACTTTGGCAAAATTACTTAAACTTTCTGTACTTCAATTTTCTTACATGTAAAATGGGGACGTTGGTATCATAGGATTGACATGAGGATTGAAAAAAATTATATATAAGCACTGCACTTAGCACAATGCCTAGACAGAGGAATTGTCTCCATTTTGGTAAATATTATAATCAGTCATCTTCACATATGTTTATTTGACCACATTCCTAATCAATTATAAAGTAGTCATCTAAGAAGAATAATGCTTCTCATAAGCAATTCAGAAATGCTACATTCATTTTTTTTATTATTTGAAAATATTACAGGGGTACAAATGTTTTTGGTTACATTTATCACTTTTGTTATGTTTGAGTCAGGGTTATAAGGGTGTCCATCACCCAGATAGTGTTCATTGTACCCATTAAGTAGGTTTAAGCCTATTCCTTCCTCGCTCTCCCTCCTGCTTGATTTCCACTGAGTCTTACTTCCTTCTGTGCACGTATGTGCTCACCGGTTAGTTCCAATTTAACAGCAAGTACTGTGGTGTTTGTTTTTCCATTATTTAGATACTTCACTTTGGATAATGGTCTCCAGTTCCATCCAAAGTTTTGCAAAAGTCCTTAAATCATCCTTTTTCATGGCTGAGAATTATTCCATTGTGTACATATATCACATTTTGTTAATACACTTACGAATTTATGGGCACTTGGCTGGATTTCACATCTTTGCAATTGTGAATTGTGCTGTGATAAACATTTAAGTGCAGGTGTCTTTTTGATAAAATGACTTCTTTTCCTTTAGGTAAATATCCAGTAATGGGGTTGCTGGATTGAATGGTAGGTGCACTTTTAGTTTTTTGAGGAGGAATCTCCATACTGTTTTCCATAAATATTATATTAATTTGCAGTCCCACCAACAGTATGTAAGTGTTCCTTTCCGTCTGCATCTACACCAGCATCTATTGTTTTTGCCTTTTTAATAAAAGCCATTCTAAACTGGGTAAGGTGATACCTCATAGTGGTTTCAATTTGTATTTTCCTGATGATTAGTGACTTTGAGCACTTTTTCATATGTTTATTGGCCATTTGTCCATCATCTTTTGAAAAGCTTCTGTTCATGTCTTTTGCATACTTTTTAATGGAGTTATTTCTTTTTGTCCTACTGATTTGCTTCAGTTCTTTGTATATTCTAGTTATTAGCCCTTCATCAGATGTATACCTTGCAAATATTTTCTCCCATTATGTAGTTCGTCTGTTTGCTCTGTTGATTATTACCTTAGCTGTGCAGAAGCTTTTTAATCAAGTCCCATTTATTTATTTTTGTTGTTGCTGTGATGGCCATTGGGGTCTAGTCAAAGTGAGAGTCAAATCAAAGACTCAGTACCATTCACAGTAGCCACAAAGAAAATAAAATACCTAGGAATATACTTAACCAAGGAGGGGAAAGTTCTCTACAAAAAGAACTACAAAACATTGAGGAAAGAAATCACAGATGACACAAACAAATGGAAAAACATATGATGCTCGTGAATTGGTAGAATCAACATTGTTAAAATGTCCAAACTACCCAAAGTGATTTACAGATTCAATATAATCCCCACCAAAATACCAACATCATATTTCACAGATCTAGAAAAAAATAATTCTACACTTCATTTACAACCAGAAAGGAGCATGAATAGCCACAACAATCTTAAACAGAAAGAAGAAATCTGGAGGCATCACATTACCACACTTCAAACTATACTTCAAGGCTATAAGAATCAAAGCAGCATGCTACTGGCACAAAAATAGACACATAGAACAATGGAGCAGAACAAAGAACCCAGATATAAAACCATCCATATGCAACCAACTGATCTTTGACAAAGCAGACAGCATACTGTGGGGAAAAGAAGCCCTATTCAATAAACGGTGCTGGTAGAATTGGATAGCCATATGCAAAAGAATGAAACAGGATCCATATCTCCCATCACTCACAAAAATCAATTCAAGATGGATAAAGGACTTAAATGTACAGCATGAAACCATAGGAATTCTAGAAGATGATGTTGGAAAAACTCTTCTAGATATTTATAAAAGAATTTATAAAAAAGACCCCATGGCTACCTTCATTTTTTAAAGTATCTACTTAATTTTTTTCCAGTAAAAAAGTAAATGAAAATAACACTAAAATGAGAAGAAATATATATGAAGACACTTTATAACAAAGTACAAATACAAAATTCATAGGTTTTATTATTCTATTAATTTGGTTTATTTTTATTCCAATTTGACTTTTTTATTTTGTATAAGTTTTTAATCAAAATATATTTTCACTTCACCACACTGTAAAAACTTTCCAGTGTTCTATTCCTGTCTCATTTAAATCTTTGTGCATCGTATGCCTTCCTTGACAATTGAAAGATATCAATATTTATATTTTAAAGTCTATTTTAATACCTGGGAAATGAAACATTCACAAAAAGGAAACTGTTTTTAGTTTTATAATGCAATGGATATAGTTAGATTTTACTTATACAAATATAATCCTATATGGTAGAATTTGAAATAAATCTTTTTTAATGTTACTATTTGAGGTTCTGGTAATATATAATATGTTTTATGTAAAATAAGGATTGTTCATTTTGGAATAATAGCATTCATGATAGTGTTCATGATTAATGATGGCTCTGCTAAAACTATTGCATATATTTAAAACTATTTGTGAGACAGATAGAATCATATCTTCCCATGCCCTCAGGCTTCTATATAGTGAATTATCCTTTGACATATTTTATTTTCAATTTCTGCTTTTGGTATTAATGATGCCAATCTACCAAATGCTTAGCATGGCTTTCAAAATAAAAGTTAAATTCTCTACTAGCTGTGCAACAGAAGAGCTCATATACCCCCTCCATAATTTCAAATCATCCCATAGGAGTAGTTGCTAGCTACAGATAAATTTTCTCAGTCCCCTCCACCCTCCTTATGTCTAGGTGGTAATACAGGGATACTCCTCATCAGTGGAATGCCAGCTAAAGTGTGTGATTTCTGGCCTACAGTGTTCAGGAAATCCATTTGCTGTTACTGAGGATGAGGAGGACTTCAAGAACTGAGGGTATGATTGAAGCTTCTAAAGTTTAGAAAATCTGACTATTTCTGGAATCCTCTCCCCCAAAAGAATTAAGAAGTTGTAATGCTGAGAGCAACACAGGCTCATTAAGATGTAACAGTGAAATAGAACTAAGCTATGTACCAAAGGATGCTCCATTTCTTCCAAGCATATTGTTCAGATAACCTCAGGTAGCTGTCATTAAGTTGAGAGATAGCAGTGTAAGAGGAAAAGAAAAATAAAGAAATAAAGCTGGCTTTAGAATTATGCCAAAGAAAGAACACTGTGCGTTGTTATTAACATTGATCAGACTAGATGCAAATAAATCAGTGCTTCCTACATTTTGATGGAAATATACTGCCAAGAAAACCACAAGCCAAAATAAAAAAAAAAAATCTGTAACTGTAAAATACCACTTGGATCCCCAAATTTATACTAACATGAAGCCAAATGTGAAAGCTTTGCTTTCCCCAAGGAGCTCATATTGTCCAAAACCTCTTTAGATATGACCAGAGGCCAGGTACGCCTGAGGCCAGGTGCAAGGCACAGGGAAGTTATTCCCCATGATAGTCTAATCAAGGAATTCTATAATGCTAAGGCAGAGGTGTCACAGTTGATGACTTAGCCACTTTCATCATTGCTATGCCATTCCATTCCTTCCTTTTTGTATGGGTATTTCGTGCAGTCATGCTGCTTCTGCTTCATCTATTTATATGGTGGGAGTAGGAGGAACAGAGAGGTTTTCTGTCAGTTTGTAGCTCTGCAGATCTTAAGGAGCCACAGCTGGATCTGATCTAGAAGACTGGACATCTCACAGAAATCACTGACTTTGAGCTGGATGCAGTGACTGGATGAGATTGGATGCCATATCTTCTAGGAAGGGGCTGGGTATGTTTTATATGAGAGAAAGGGGGTATGTATAAATATTTAGTGACCAGAGGAGCAGCCTAAGGAACACACATCTAGCTGTCAACTGAAGCAATGTGGAACTTTTACTAGAGGCAGCAGCTCAGGCAGGGACAACCTTTTCTAGCCACCTTGAATTTAGATCAGAGGTTACCAAACTGCAGCCACAGGCTAAATTTCAGTCCATCACCTGTTTTTGCAAGACCTGAAAGTGAAAAAGACTTTTTCATATTTTTAAATGGCTGGGAAAAAATCAAAATAAGAATAATATTTTGTGACACTTGAAATTCAGATTTCAGTGTCTATAAATAAAGTTTTGCTGGAACGCAGCCACACTCAATTGTTAACATAATACCTTTGGTTGCTTTCAGGCTAAAGACATAAAATTGAGTAGTTGTAACAGGAATGCACGGCCCACAAAGCCTAAACATTTACTATCTGGCTCTTTACAGAAAAAATTTGTCAATTTCTTATAGAAGTGGTGCCATAGAGCTAGTTTTCACCAATGGAATATGAAGACAAATGAATGGTGTCACTTACTAACCCAAATACATGAGAGATATATGATTCCTTTTTACTTTCTCTCTTCTCTGTTCTTTCTTCTTTCACTTTTGGGCTGGATGAAGAGGATTCTAAGACCCTAGCCAAGAGTGGACAGATAGGATGGAAGGATCCTAAGATCCTAAATCACTGCATGGTGAAACTCTGCCTCCTCAATCCCACTGGATAGGAACACCAGCATTAGACTGCTAAGCGAGCTAAAATGAACAATTATGTGAGGCCACTGAAATTTGGTGATATATTTGTTACATCAGCAAGGATCGTACAAACTAATAGAGGCTGCTAAATTTTTAACCTATCTAAGGTGCTAGAATGTTTCTTTTTAGCCTTGAACACTCTTACGTATCGGTTCCATTGCATTCCTCCAGCTTCCACCTCACCAGTCCTCCGTATCAACCTATATTCATTCCTCCATTTTATAATATTTTAAATTATAAAATGTTATGCTGTGGATATCAAGATGTATAAAGAAGAGTATGTGTTATTAAGGAACTCATAGCATATTGAGGGGACAACACATAAAATATACTAATAAAAGTGACAATTACAATAATACAATACTTCCTTGGTTACCATAACAATCCCTGTAATTGATGGAAAGATATCAACAGACATAGCAAAAGTCATTTAGTGTACTATACTGGTACTGGACATGGCTTAGTACTACAAAATCACCTATGCAGAGCTCAGTCCTAGTCAGAAAGACAACTTCCTTTACCCTTAATTACCAAAGACAGTATTCAGCTACAATAGATACTGCTTGGTATAGTAGACAGTTCCTTTTTTAGGTCTGCCAAGATACTCTTTGATTACTGTCATCAGGCCCTCTGACCTTTTCTATAGACTCTGGAAATTTGGCTGCTTACTCACCAGGTATATGTACCTGATGACGACCTCAAAAACTCTGTGTGCTTACAAAGGGACTTTATAAATCAAAAGTCAAATTCCTAAGAATATTGTACTATTTGGCCCCAGCTGGAAATGATGTCGTATGTGTTTGAGGTGTTCCCCTGTGACATTCATTCACTCATTCATTCAGTAAATATGTATTGACCTCTTACGACTACTGATAGTCAGGTTATCTTCTAGATACTGAGATGTAAAGATGTACAAAACAAGCTCACTCTCCTCCTCATGGAGATAGATTAATGTAGTCATTTTCAGGGAGAGGGGTTGGGAGAGGGAAAATATCCAAATCCAGCACAAAGCAGACATATCAGAATCAGAAACTATACCTGGTCTTCCATCCTCAGAGTTTGAAACACTTTTCAAGTATTTGGGAGAGGTAGAGCCTTCCCATGCCATGAGAATGCCTTCCATAGTGAGTAAGTGGTGGATGAATATCATATTCCATATGTATGCTAGGATAAACAAAAAAAATGAAAACAAGACTCACTATTTTAGGGGATATATAAATACGTGGTAAAAGATTTTATGTTGCACAGAAAAGAGTCACCTTTCTCAGTCTAGGCAAATATGGCCATGATTTATAAAGGAAAGAATGCCTGAATTTGATTCTAAAGTGAGAGTTTACCAGAAGAACAGGGAAGAAAAAAGCATTCTAGATAAGGAGATAGAGATTTTTTTTTTTTAATATTGGCATGTTTGATGTTGAACCATAAACCTAAGGCAGGAAGTCATGAGAGGTAAGCCTTAAAA
>CAUYSK010105482.1:0-23442 GCA_963575035.1 Avahi laniger
GGACAACTAAAAATATGTATATAGAAAAAAATAGCCTGGCATGGTGGCGCATGCCTGTAGTCCCAGCTACTCGGGAGGCTGAGGCAGAAGGATCGCTTGAGCCCAGGAGTTTGAGGTTGCAGTGAGCTAGGCTGACGCCACTGTACTCTGGCCCGGGCAACACAGTGAGACTCTGTCTCCAAAAAAAAGAAAGACTGAACTCATGTGAACTCATGATCGTTTCCTCCAAATATGCTCTTCTTCCAGTCTTCCAGTGTGTTTCTCCCTGTTTGTTTTTTTTTTGAGACGAAGTCTCACTCTGTTGCCTGAGCCAGAGTACAGTGGCGTCAGCCTAGCTCACTGCAACCTCAAACTCCTGGGCTCAAGCGATCCTTCTGCCTCAGCCTCCCGAGTAGCTGGGACTACAGGCGCTTGCAACCATGCTCAGCTAATTTTTCTGTTTTTTGTAGAGACGAGGTCTTGCTCTTGCTCAGGCTGGTCTTGAACTCCTGACCTAAAACGATCCTCTCCCACCTCTGCCTCCCAGAGTGCTATTAATCGGATTACTGGCGTGAGCCACCTTGCCCGATCACGAGTTCAGTCTTGAACATGTATGAGAGACATTTGAGTGGAGATAAGCTATACTTGTATATGACTAAGCAGCTCAGAAGAAAGGTCTAGGCTGGAGGGATAAATTTCTGAGTCACTGGCCCATAGATAAGAACAGGAGCTAATAAGATCCCCCAGGGAAAGTGAGTACACAAAGAAGAGAAGCCATCAACATGAATGCCATCACCTATGGGGAAGAGAATAGTCTTTTCAACAGATGATGTTAAGCAACTGAATATCCACATGCAAAAGAATAAAGTTAGACCCTTATCTCGCACTGTACACAAAAATTAACTCACAAATGTCAGAGCTAAAACTATAAAACTCTTAGAAGAAAACGTAGATGTAAATCTTTATGACCAGTTAGGCAATGGTCTCTTAGATATGGTATCAAAAGTACAAGAAACAGAAGAAAAAGATAAATTGTAACTCATCAAAATTAGAAACTTGTGCTATTAATGATATCATCAGAAAAGTGAAAAGACAATCCACAGAATGGGAGAAACTATTTGCAAATCATATGTCTGATAAAGAACTAGTATTTGGAATACACAGAGCACTCTTACAACCTTGAGGACATTATAGTAAGTGAAATAAGCCTCACAAAAAGACAAATACTACATGAATCCACTTTTTTTTTCCCCTTTAGAAATAGGGTCTCACTCTGTCGAAGGATGATAGCTCACTGCAACTTGGGACTTCTGAGCTCGAGTGACTCTCCGGGTTTAGACTCCTAAAGTGCTGAGATTACAGGCAGGAGCCACTGCATCCGGCCTGAGTCCACCTTTATGAGGTATCTAGAGAATCAAATTCACAGAAACAGAAAGAATGGTGGTTGCCAGGGGCCGAGGGGAGGGGAAAATGGGGAGTTATTTAATCAATATAGAGTTTCAGTTTTGCAAGATGTAAAAGTTCTAGGGATTGGTTACACAACAATGTGAACATACTTAACACTAATAATTGTATACTTAAAAATGGTTACACTGGTAAATTTTATGTTATGTGGGGTTTTTTTTTTACCACAATTAAAAAAATTTTTAAGAGAATTCCTACAGTTCAATAATAAAAAAAGATAGGGCTGGGCGTGGAGGCTCACGCCTATAATCCTAGCTAGCACTCTGGGAGGCTGAGGCGGGTGGATCGCTCAAGGTCAGGAGTTCGAGACCAGCCTGAGCAATAGCGAGACCCCGTCTCTACTAAAAATAGAAAGAAATTATCTGGACAACTAAAAATATATATATAGCAAAAATTAGCCGGGCATGGTGGCGCATGCCTGCTGGGGAGGCTGAGGCAGGAGGATCGCTTGAGCCCAGGAGTGTGAGGTTGCTGTGAGCTAGGCTGATGCCACAGCTCTCACTGTAGCCAGGGAAACAGAGTGAGACTCTGTCTCAAAAAAAAAAAAAAAGACAAATAACCCAATTAAAATTTTAAAATGGGGAAATGTTTGAATAAACATTTCTCTAAAGAGGATATTAAATGGCCAATAAGGACATGAGAAGATGCTCGACATCATTAGTCATCAGGGAATGTAAATCAAAACCACAGTGAGGGACCCCTTCGCACACACTGGGGGACCGTAATGAAGAACAGGCGTTGCGAGGGTGTGGGGACACTGGAGCCCTCCTGTGAACACCTTGCTGGTGGGAATGTACATGGTGAGCTAGCTGCCTTGGAAACCAGTTTGGTGGTTCTTCAAATGGTTAAACATGGAGTTACTGTACTACCCAGCAATTACACTCCTAAGTATATATCCAAGAGAATTGAAAAGGTATGTCCACACAAAATCTTGTACGTACAAGAATACTCACAGAGCATTTTTCATAATAGCCAAAAAATGTAAACAACGCAAACACCCACCAACTGACGAATGGATACAAAATGTGGTGTATCTAGACGATGGAATCTAATTCAGCCGAAAAAGGAACGAAGCACTGATACATGCTACCACACGAGTGAACCTTACAAGCCTGATGCTAAGGGAAAGAAGCCAGTCATATCACGTGTTTCCGTGTATAGGGAACTTCCGAAGTAGGCAAATCCTACGGAGGAAAAGTAGCTTAGCAGCTGCCTGGGGCTAGGGGAAGGGCGAAATGAGGAGTGACTTCTAATGGTATCTAGAGTTTCTCTTTGGGATGATGCAAATGTCCTGAAATTAGACAGTGATGATGGTTGCACAACTGTGTCAACATACGCACTTTAGAAAGGCGAATTTACGGAGTGTGAATTACACCTTCGTGAAGCCGGGAGGGAGTGAGGGCAAAGCCGGGAGGCGTCCGGGGCCTGAAGAACCGCGAGGCTTAAAGATTGTGCGGTGGAGGCAGGGGGGAGTCCCCGAGATCAGGAGCGTGGCCCAAGCAGTCCAAAGAAAACCAGGTGTACAGCTTGTCACGGAAGCCAAAGGAGCGTGTCACAGGGAGGAAGGGCGAAGCGGCGCTGAAGTTTACTGAGAGGCCAAGTGAGAGCAGGCCCCAAGGGCAGTCACCGAGTTTGCCACCGTTGAGCGGTAACTTCAGCCAGGACAACTCCGGTGCGGCGGCGGAGTCTGCTGTTCCTTCCTCTCTCCCAGGCTGGTGACTGCATCGCAGGGAGGGACAGTGAAGACAGGCCACTGTCCACAAGGGAGGATGCTGAGCACAGCCGGAAAGCAGGTCACAAGCCAGCTCGGCCCCGCACCAACCTGGGATCCTGCCCCTCTCCGCTCCCGGAGGCCCTGGGTGGGGCCCGGCAGGACCGGGCGGTACCCCTCTCTGCTGTTCCCCGAGGGATGTTTGCGGTGCGGACGGAGCCGGCTGCCCCGGCCCTCAGCCCCACTGCAGGGCCCACCGCTCCCCCGCCGGCCACAGGCTATTTCTGCCGCCTCCGACAGGGCTGGGAGGCCCGGGTGGCCCGGCCCTGCGAGCGCAGCCGCACCCGGGAGTCCAGCGCCACGCTTAGCGGCGCCTGCGGCGGCACCGATCCCGCCGGCCCGGCCGACCCTGTGCAGGGCCTGGGGGTCCCCAGGCGTCCCGCGACGCTTGCGCAGAGGGAACTGTGGGGTGCAGCAGCCGCGCCCCGCCCGCCGCCCCGCGGGAAAGGGAGCCGGAGCCCCACCCGAGCCCCCTCCTGGATCGGGGCCCAGCACCAAACGTGGTAGCTGGCCCGGACAGTGCCCGCCCCAGGCAGGGTCTGGCTCCTCACCCTGTCGCAGGCTCCCGCCAACTCGGCTCCCCCAAGCTGTGTTCCGACTGAGAGTTTAGATTCCTGACCAATGGCCTAGTCTTAAGGAGCTTGCTGGGTCCTGGGACCGCTTCCTCCAGGAAGAACCCCGGATTGTCTAACTGATGGAAACCCCCCGAGGAATGCCTGCTCCCGCCAATATTATTCAACATTGTTCTGGAGGTTCTAGCCAATGCACAAAGGCGAGAAAAATAAATAAAAGGTTTATATATTAAAAAGAGACAATTATTACTTGAAGATGGTAAAATAAACTACCTTACAACACATAATCAACTGGTGAGCCTTAAAAAAGTGTGATGGGGACAGACACATAATTAACGCCTTGGATTTTTTTTTTTTTTTTTTGAGATCTCTTTCTCTCAGTCTCTCTTCCCGCCTCCCCTCTCCCAGGCTACAGTTCAGTGGCAGTCATCATAGCTAACTGCAGCCTCAAACTTCTGGGCTCAAGTGATCCTCCTGCCTCAGCCTCCCAAGTAGCTGGGACTACAGGTGTATGCCACCACGCCTTGCTAATTTTTCTATTTTTGTAGAGATGGGGTCTTACTCTTGCTCACGCTGGTCTTGAACTCCTGGCCTCCAGAATTCTGCTGCCTCGGTCTCCCAAAGTGCTAGGATTGTAGGCTTGAGCCACCAAGCCAGGCAGAATTAGTTACTATTCTAAGGGTTACAAGATCAACATAAAAATCAATAGTTTTCCTGTTAACATGTTAAAATTTATAAATACATTTTATAACTGTTAACCTGCAATACAGTTATAAAATGTATTTGGGAAAATGATTAAATTCATATGACAACAAAAAATATATTAATAAAATACCCAAGAATAGATTTTAAAAACGTAGAAAATCTATGAAAAGAAAATCATAAGCATGTGTTAAATGACATCAAAGAAGATTTGAATAAATGGAGAGACAGATCTTGTTCTTGAGTAGAAAAATTTAAAGAAGCAAATTTATCCCCAAATTAATTTATAAACGTAATTCAGTTCCAACAGGGTGTGCGTGCACACGTGAGAGAAAGAGACAGAGAGTGTGCAAAAAAATTTTGAAAAAGACAAATAAAGCAAAGGCTTTGCCCTGCCAGATGTCAGAGCAAACTGCAAAGGTAGAGCAATTAAATAGAGAAGTATTTACTGGTTTAGGAAAGATTAATAGATAAATGGAACATAAGCCACAGTCCAGAAAACGATCTATGGGTACATGAGAATTTAGTATATGATAAAGAATCTGTTTCAAATAAGTAGAGGAAGAACAGGTGTCCAATAAATGGTACTGGGGCAACTGGCTACCTTATACAGTTCACAAAAATATATTCCAGGTAGATAAAACATCTAAATATTTTCTAAACCTGTAAAGAGCTAGAATAAAAGAGAATATTTTTAACATATCAAGAAAGATTTTTCTAACCTAGATATAAAACCCAGAACACATAAAAGATTTAATTGCATAAAAATTTTAAATTTTTGTACATCAAAACTTAAACAAAGGATTGTTATTGTTAATATGTAATGAGCTCATTCAAGTCAATAAGAAAAAGGTAAACAATCTAACAGAAAAGTGAGTAAAGAATACGAACAGGCAATTCACACACAAAAAATCTATCTTACCTATCTTATCAGTAAGCATTAAAAAAATATAGTGCTCAGTATACCAAGGATGTGGAAAATAGGCATTCTTTAAAACCCATAAGACTAAAGACTGAGTTAACCCTTCTGATATATATCAAATGCTTTAAGAAATGCAAATTCTTTAATCTAACAACTTCATTTCAAGAAATTTGATGTTAAGGAAATAAATGGACAAGTAGGTACAAATGTATACTCATGTGATTAACAATTACGGGAGAAAAAGTAGAAATACCAAAATAGTATTTTACCAGTATAATGGATTCTTTTCCAAATGACTAAAAGAATAAGACACAGTTCCATGTGCCGATATAGAAAAAAGTCCAAAATGTATTGTTTAAGTGAAAATTAGGTATACTTCAGTAAGTATGATATAATCTATTTATAAAATAAAATTTATACTTAACGGGCATATACTCAAAAATAGTCTTCATATGGGGGAGGGGGAGGGGGAGAACGATGGAGTGATTCTCACC
This sequence comes from Avahi laniger, assembly GCA_963575035.1. NCBI lineage: Eukaryota > Metazoa > Chordata > Mammalia > Primates > Indriidae > Avahi > Avahi laniger. The sequence goes on from CAUYSK010105482.1 coordinate 5,905, forward strand.
CTTTATATACTTTCTATTTTGTTCAAACTTATTCTAACAGGTGTGTAGTAATTTTTAAATAAAAAACAATACAGATATTTAAAAATAAAAGTAGAAATATTTTTTACTAATTAGATTTCAAAGACTTAAAAGTTAATAGTATGTAATATCAGTCAACATATTGGTGAATAGGCAGTCTCACACACTACCGTGTGGCAGAGCAGTCTAAGAAAGGTACATACGTTTGATATGTAGATACCTGCCAGGCCCATAAATTCCGTTTCTAATAATTTACTGCTAGGAAATAAAGGGACACAAACTTGAATGTATAATAAGAACGTTCACTAAAGTATAAGTGGAAGAGAAAAAAAGGAAATGATATAAATATTCATCAATAGGGCACAAATTATGGTTTATTCATAGAAGGCTACATATAACCATTAAAATTATATTTATCAACATTTACTATTAAAACATTAAAAATTAGTCTGTATTAACATGGAAGGATAGCATTATATAACATTGGAAAAGTATTATGTAGAATAGCATGCATAATAAAATATATATAGGAGAATGCACATCAAAAATTCCAACAACAATGTTTTTCTTCATGATTTGGGATGTTACCATGTTTTTTATTTCTTTCTTTACACTTTTCTGTATTTTCTATATACTTTGCTTGAATTTTAGGAACAGAATGAACAAACTATTTTCATTCAGTGAAAAGAATTTATTTACGAAACGGAAAAGGCAGGGAAAAATCTTGTTCCAAAGGGACTGCAATATCAACTAACAGACACCTCTGAAATGCCAAATTCCTAAAATTTCATCCTTCACTACATGGAAACCTTCAGAATCCAACAGAAAAATAAACCTTGGCTTTAAAAATGAACTTGGCCAAATCCACATATGTGATAAAATTGAACAAAACTAAATATACACACACACAAATGAGTGCCTATAAGACTGGTAAAATCTGAAAAAGGATGAGGATTACATCAACGTCAATTTTCTAGTTGTGATAGTGTTTTATTGCTATGTGGGGATGTAACCATTGCGGGAAAGTAGGTGAAGGATATATGAGAGCTTTCTGTATTATTTTATAAAATTGCATGTGAGTCCATAATTATCTCAAAATAAAAAGTGTATTTTAAAAAATGAACTTTGTACCTTGAGAAGGAAAATAGAGGAAACTTTTCTCAGACCTGAGGCTGAATCATCACAGAAGGGCCTAATCTCAGATTCTCAAGCCTAGAGGCACGGCAGGGAAAGTACCTTTTGGTGAGCGCCTACTGTGTATAAGGCCATTACACAGATCAAGGACTTTTGAAGTAGGCCAGATGTGAGTCTGTTTTATAGGTAAAGAACCGGAGGCTCAGAGCCAATAGTAACTCAGCAGTAACTTGTGGAGCAAGGATTTGAACTCAGGTCTGCCTGAAAGCTCAGGTTCTTCCTTTGATATCACACTGACTATACAGCTGGGAATGACTTAAAAGACAAGACAAAACAAAACCAAAAAACCCTATTCAGTGTTATCCAAATCAAGAGGCTTGGTGTAAAGAAATAAGTATTTGAATGGACCAAAAAATGGCAGAGATGTAATTAGATAAAAGGAATTTCAAAATGTATGTCTATATGTAAGTACCATCTATTGGGCATATCACTGCAGCCTTGACTATTAGAAAGTTCTTTCCAACACTCAAATGGACCCCCTTCTATCTAGTGATCCTTTACCCAGGAAGAAACATTTGTTGTCATGTTCCCTCCTTGATAAAACTGGATCTCCACTACCAGTGTGACCAGTGCAAAGTCTAGGCCATGACCCTTCTCTTAAGTCTCCTGCGTCTTACACTGCAAGATCCATTAGCTTTCTCACTTCCTGCTTTTACCCAAGGCCAGTTGGTTATTTCTAGTCCTCCCAAGGCTTCCATCGTTATGGACCCAGGTTGACAACTAACATAAATCCCATCCCTCTGGAGTCCAGGCAAGGATTGCAGGGTAGGTCTGAGAACCCCTGGAATTTTGGACAAAATTATTAGGTCTGAACAAAAGGGCATGTTTCCGGGAAGAGAACATTCACTTTTATTGATTCTCAAAGAAGCCTATGACCTCTATTTTTTTTTTTTTTTTTTGAGACAAAGTCTGGCTCTGTTGCCCTGGCTAGAGTGAGTGCCGTGGCATCAGCCTAGCTCACAGCAACCTCTAACTCCTGGGCTCAAGCGATCCTCCTCCCTCAGCCTCCCCAGTAGGTGGGACTACAGGCATGCGCCACCATGTCCGGCTAATTTTTGCTATATATATATTTTTAGTTGTCCAGATAATTTCTTTCTATTTTTGGTAGAGACAGGGTCTCGCTCTCGCTCAAGCTGGTCTCGAACTCCTGACCTTGACCGATCCACCCGCCTCGGCCTCCCAGAGTGCTAGGATTACAGGCGTGAGCCACCGCGCCCGGCCTATGACCTCTAAATGATAGAAACTATTCCTTTAATTTAATCAACTCATTGGAGAAATGGCTGATTCCAGATCTGACACAACAAATGCTCGAATGAGCCTGAAACATCTAATCATACCAGAAACCAAGGAAGCTATCAAAGACTGGGATCAAAACACAAGACTCAGGAGCCAATTTAAAGATGGGACAATTTGAGCATCAATATGAATGATGTCTACAATGGGCTAAAACACATCAAATGTGTTTAACTGTTTTTTTTTTGAGACGGAGTCTCACTCTGTTGCCTGGGCTAGAGTGCCGTGGCGTCATCCTAGCTCACAGCAACCTCAAACTCCTGGGCTCAAGGGATCCTACTGCCTCAGCCTCCCGAGTAGCTGGGACTACAGGCATGCGCCACCATGCCCGGCTAATTTTTTCTATATATTTTTAGTTGTCCGATTAATTTCTTTCTATTTTTAGTAGAGACGGGGTCTCGCTCTCGCTCAGGCTGGTCTCAAACTCCTGAGCTCAAACAATCCGCCCACCTTGGCCTCCCAAAATGCTAGGATTACAGGCGTGAGCCACCGCGCCCGGCCTCAAGTGTGTTGAAATCCATGAGATTATACTAATACAAAAATGACTCACTGGTCACCTTTGGTGGATACTAAGGATTCATCCCATGATTCTGAAAACTAATAAATAAAAGGGAAGAGTCAAGTATTTATTCTGCCTTTCTAGTACTAGCTATGTCTCACGGTAACCAATAGTTGAAGAGGAGACACTTCTTTTTATAGAAAGACTCCAGCTAATAGAGAATGAAGAAAGAAAAATAGAATTAGACTAATACCATTTTTCAATTCCTAATGAAATAATAATAAGTCTACATGAAATAATCGTCAATGGCTGGTAACATTCCCCAAAGAGAATAACCAGATATTATGTGCTGGTGCTTCTTCTTTGTTTTGTTTAAGTGACACGGTCTTGCTATATTGCCCAGGCTGGCCTGGAACTCCTGGCCTCAAGCAAGCTTCCTGCCTCAGCCTCCCAAGTAGCTAGTACTACGGGCGCATGCCGCTGTGTCCAACTTCATGTGCTTTTGGTAGCATACAATATCACCCAAATCTGACCAAGAATCTAGATCCCACTCCCAATTTATAGGAAATACAGGAATCAAAGGAACACTTTAAACAACATCAACAAACTGGAAAATGGTTTTGGGAAAATAACCCAGCTTCTTCAACAAATAATTTACAAGGAAAAAGAAAAAGAAATGAAAGGGGAACCTACAGATTAAAAGATTATAGATATACAGATTCAAAGTGTCAACTCTTTGACTTTACTTAAAGTATAAACCTCATTTGGAGCCTTATCAAAATAAACAAATGGTACAAAGACATTTATGAGACAATGGAGGAAATTTAAATGTTGGCTGTCAATCTGATGATTTTTAAGGACTTACTGTCATTTTTTAGGTGTAATAGCGGTATTGTAGGACTATTTTTAAAAAGACTTTGTCTTTTATAGATACACACTGACATATTTGTGGAAGAAATAATATAATAGCTTCAATTTGCTTCAAAATAATCTAGGAGACAGGGAGAAGGGAGTATATATGAAACAAGCTTGACCCATGACTTGCTCGTTGTTACAGTGGGTGTAGCAGCTGGGTTATAGCACATGCCCCTTACTGCACTTTTCCCTCTTCTCTCATATATGTTTAAATTTTTCCACAATAAAAATAGTTATCAATTAAAAATATAACCATCTTTCACCTTGTTTGGTAATGAAGGAAGCCTAGTACGAATATCAACTCTAAGGTACTGTCACTAGCTTATTTTAAAATAAAATCTCTGGGTAGTCTTTTAAAATTCAAAAATTATTTTAAAATAGCATTTTGTGTGGCCCAAGTGATCACTAGCAAGTTTTGAGTAATTCTATTAATTCTAACACATATTAGAAATATCTAAATTTTTTTTTTCTACAGGAGAAAGGGAAAAAAATTCTCATAGCCAGTCCCCGTTGTTTGCCCTGGCATACCACCCACACTGCTGCAAGGGGGCTAAGCCGATGAAATGAAATACCGGTGGGATCTTGGCAATGATTTACCATACCATTGACGTGCCATGTCAATACACTAGGAGGAAAAGCAACTCATGTTTTATTTAAATTAATTCTTTATGTGCTCTTTATTTCCACTTGAAAAAAACGTTGCCAGCCAAAACCTAATGTCTGTTTAAAAATTAACAATGTAATTTCAAACATCACTGATGAAACACTAATTTAGAACAAGGCTTTAAAGATTGGTTCAACCACCACAGGTTATTAAAATACTTCTCCAGTCCTAAATTATGACCAAGCATTGCTAAAGTAATAAAAAGGTGTAGTTGTGGTGGGGAGGGGGGCAAGGAAACAGTTTCTCCTGTCTTGAGAACAATACCTTCCTTTTGGAATCGGTGCGGTGACAGGCAGGTGCACCTCGAGAAGCTGTTACTTCTTAATTACACAGGACGCTCCATTCCCAGGGCCTTCTGCCCTCCCTCCCTTCCTTTCCTACATTAGAAAACAGCTGGGGAATTAATCAAAGCTTCAAAGGTTAGTGATAACAGGTGGTGACACACTGATGCCCTGTAGCCCAGGTGAATAGCAGCACAGTGGCCAAGACTGACTTCCTGCCAAACCTGCAGCAGAGATGGCTTCAGAATGGGGGCAAATTATTTTCACTTCTCAGCAAAGGAGAAAAACAAATTGTCTAGTGTTCAGACTCACACTAGCCACCAAAGTGGAATGCTGCACCCTTCTCAACTTCACAGGCTTCCCATGGGTAGTCACAGTGAAAGACAAATTATGGAAAGAAATGAAACACCTTCAGAAATTGAGGAGGAGACACGCTAGTTAGCAGAATCGCTGAATGACAGCTTGCAGAAGGCCTGTAGAGCGCCTGCAGTTCAATCTCCTTACCTCGTGGGAGAGCGGGCCCAGGGAGAAGTGACTTGTCCCAAGTCGAAGCAAAATAGGAACAGCGCGAGGCTTAGAACTCACTTCTGATTCCAAGAGTGAAGCTCGTCACACCGGTCTGATAAATATGGTATGTGGCACTCAAGGGCCACAGCAACAGCGTACCCAGCGGCAGGGCTGGGTTGAAGTCATTCGGGCAGCACTAAGCTCCACAAGGCCACTGGCATAAACCCATCTTGGCTACTGCTGACCGCCAGCTCAGGAGTCATGAGAGCATCCCAGGTAGATGAAGTATCACACAGGTCTCTGGTCTGCTCTAAAGCTTTGAGGACTGGCCTAAATTCAGACATTTGAAAACAACCAGCAACATCAAGGCACGGATGGAGCTGGAGCTGCTCTCTCCAGGCTATTAAGAAAAGTCTCCTCAGGGGAAGGTGGGAAGGAAGACTTCTCTCTGGCCCCAGCAGAAACTCTTCCTGGAAGCTCGGTAGTTGCCTCTGTACCAGCTTTGTCCTCTGGACCTGCCGTTGGGAGGGGCACCTTTTAATGATCATGCATGATGAGGGTGGGGTAAGCAAAGCAAAGAGGGGAAATGACAGCTGGGTAGAGGCCCCACCGGTCCCTTTGAGGACAAAGCAGAGGGAGCCCCTAGGGGTCCACACCCCAGTGTGTCCAGGCCTGATTTGGGCACAGAGCTCGCACATTCACCCTGCCTACCCCCAGTGCTGGCTGGCCAGGGATGCCAGACTGTCCCCAGGAGCACAGACTGTGCAGCTTGGGACCAAGACAGGGGCAGGAATTTACAGCTTCATCCACTGGCCCTGTCTTCATGCAAATAACCTCACCTCTGGGACCTCAAGGCCTCAAGGAGCAGAAGCACAATTATTGATGTCACTTGCAAGGCCACCTCCTGTCTGCCCTGCCTCTTTACCCCTTCACCAGCTCCAAGAACTTTGCTTCCTCTCAGGGCGATTTTGGACGATATCTCGAGCCTGGGAGACCCGCCCCAGCCCGCCCGACCGGGACGGGCCTGGGGCACGGGTGCGGCCGAGTCGTGCCAGGACAGCTCTGCCTCCCAGGCAGCCGCGGGCCGCTACAAGCGCAGATCCGGCAAAGAGAGGAAAAAAACTAATCCTCCAGGGGCCGCGGGGAAGCGCCAGCCTTTGGGCGCGAAGCAATCAGAACTGGGGTCTATATGGCGGGGAATGAATGAATGAACGAACAGCGATGGTGGCGGGGAGTTGGGGGGACCACGGGAGGTGTCCCGAGGAGGCTGCCCTCTACTGCGCCAATGCCGGCGGGACAGTCTCAGGCCCCAGACTCGGAGCGCGGACTCAGCCGGACACCCGGCGTCCGTGCGAACAGCCCAGCGCAGCAGGCGCCCGGGCGGCGCAGCGCGGCTCGGCCCCCAGCCCGAGTTCCGGCGGCCGGGAAGTGCCTGCTCCGCGGGCAGAGCGCCGAGCCGTTGCGGCCCCGGAGCCGCCTGCCCCTCGCGGCAGCGGCCCCTAGCTCGGCCCCGTGCCCCGGCCCCTTACCTGCCCGCCTCGGCGGCCTCGCCGCGGCTCAGAGCGGTCATCGCAGAGCCTGCACCTAGCGCCGCGGACCGCGCGGCCGGACAGCGCGCAGCCCGACCCCGCCCCCGCCCGTCCGGGAGCGCCCGCCCATTGGCTGCTCGCGGGACGGGCCCCGCCCCCTTCCGCTCCCCGCCGGAGCGCCCAGGTGGGGCACGCGCTTGGCGCAGCGCCGAGCTCGGTTCCCGGGCTCGAAGGTCTCGGAAGTTGAGGCCTGGGCTGACACCTCCTGTCCCTCAAATCGAGGCTTTTCTGTCCTCCTAGTCTTGGAGCTTGGTGCCCTCTGCAGGAGCCGGCTCCCACCCACTGCCAACCTTGAGCTCCAGGCTGTTAGAATTTCATCAGAGAAGGGAGGGTGAAAGTAGTGGATTTTGAACTTGCTAGCCAGGACAGCCAGGTCACCACCAGGGGTCCGAGAGCCAGGATGCTCTCACGCACTTTTACCGGAGCTGTTCACTCTACTGTCTCCCCAAGGAAATACGCTTTTGGAAGAGTCTGCAGAAGGACTGAAGGCGGCTAGAGATTAAGGCGAGGCCGCACAGGCAGAAAGGCTCAGGGTGTGACAACGAACTAGGCTGAACTGGGCAGCGAGTGTGAGCCCAAAGATCCTATTCTCCAATTTGCCTGGCCTGCAAGCTCTTCTCCCCTATCCCCCTCAGGTCATTTGGTCGTTGGGAGTTGTTGGTTAGGAGGCAGGGAGGGCATAGGCCAGATTTGGTCCCATTCCCAACTCTCTCCCAAATTACCTTGGCCCTGTCGTCATGGAGGGAGGTCACTGGCAAACGGGGGATTGGGGGAGGACCCAATGGGAGCCTGAGTCCACAACCCTTTTGGCACCTGGAAGCACAGCCCAGCCTTAAGTGCCCAGAGCAGGGACTCTTCCTACAGCTCCCTTAAGCGATCCCTATTGCAGGGAGACCAAAAGGGACGGTCAGGGCTCAGGGCCATTTTACTCCTTGGATTCAGAACAGAGGGAGGAGAGGCCCTTGTCCCTGCCCTCTCCTGTCTCTGGTCCAGATAAGCTATTAAAATCTCCCCAGCTGCAGAAGCTTTTAGACACAGCTGCCCCACCTCCCCAGAGTGCTAAAGCAGTAACCTATACCCTAGACAGCCAGCTACTGCTCTCCCAGCACCTCTGCACCAGGGAGGTGGACAGGACGTCAGGCAAGCTGACAACACCATTGCACCCACCTCCAGGAATGAGGCAGTTTCACGCTGTTCTGAGGGCAGGGGTTCCACAACCTCCCCCGTCCCCAGCAGAAAAGAGAGGAAACAGGTGTGTCAGCTGTTGTTTATTGACATACGGGTAGGCTCTATAGCAACAGGCCCGGAGGCAGCTGCAGTAGTAGGGAAAATGGAAGGTGAGGGTGGAGTGTTTGTCTGCGGCAACAGGTGAGTGGAGTGCAGGACAGAAGAGCACAGTGCACAAGGGAGGCCGTGGGGTTGGGGAAACAAGTAAGGGCCAGGGTCTGCTTAAACTGGAACCACTGCCCTGCCCCACGCCCTAAGGCCCCTACTCTTGCTGGCTGTCTCCTGACCCCAGGCCAGGGTTGGGCGCTCTCTGGGTATCCATTTTCTACAGCAACCAAACCAGGTACACAAAGGAGAGGGAGCTGTTGCCCTCTTGCCATAGGCTCTGGGGGCCTCCAGTCTTGCATTCCTTTGTCTCTTGCTTGGGTGGGGCCACATGATGGGCAAGCCAGGCTCTGAGCTACCGCACCTGAGCAGGGTCTACAAATAGCCATGTTTCACAGCGGAAGTAATCTTCTCCCTGGTGTCCCAGCCCACCAGTGCCACACTACAGCCCAGAGTGAGCTCTACAAGCATTGCTGGCCTAATGGACGGGTTGGGGGAAGGGGATGGGACGGGCTGGAGGAGGGGATCTGGGGTCCATCACGGCACAGGCACTACACGCATGGTGTTGGTAAAGCCAGAGCCAGGGCGCCACCCAGTCAGCACAATGACCACGTCTCCCTTCTTGAAGAAGCCTCGGGCCTTGCCTGGAGGAAAAGAAGAGAGGTTGGTGAGTAGAAGCCAAGCCAGGAAGGTCCACACCAGGGTGGCTGCCCTACACCAGGGTGGCAGCGAGGAAGGCTGGCTAACCATTCCTTCCTCCACCACCAGGTGGCGCCAGCCTCACAGCCCAGGCAAAGGGGACGAGGGAGGCCCTGGGATTTCCCTATCACTCAACTGGCAGTGTTGACGGGGACCTTTGGATATCATTCACTTTATTCCCTTGCCCAAGGTCAGAGCTAGCTGCTTCCTCTCATCCTGTGACATCCTACTTTATACAGGGACAAAGGCCACATCAGTACTTAATCTGTGTGTGCCGCACCCCGCACAGTGCAGAAGTTCCAGACAATTTTATTTTTTAAAAGATCGAACAAAATCTCAGTAATGAGCAGATGCCAAAAAAATGGACAATTTAGCTTTGGGTCCCAGACTAGAAGAATGAGGAGAGGGACTGAGTTGCTCAGTCCTACTCAAAGGCCCCTCTTTCCTCCGGGGTTCGGCAGGGACCACAGGGAACAGGAAGGGATTCAGAATATTCCCAGGGAGGGTGAGGAGTAGTGAGCTGGGCCTCTTGCCCCGTAAGGTTTAAATGTTCCCCTTTCTGTTGCCCAAACTTTCAGGGCCCAGGAGAGGCCAGTGCTCAAGCACCCCCAGACCTCCAGGCTCCAGCCCTTGCTCCTGACCACGCACCAACATTCATGGCCAAGTTCACCCGGAGGTCCACATCCTCAGCCCAGGCCTCCTGAACTGCGTCCTTGCACAGCACAGGGAAGATGCCGCGGTACAGGTGGGCCTGGCGAGCTGTCTGGGGATTCCGCGTCACAGCAATGATGGGGGCACGTGGGCGGTATCTGGCCACCTGGTGAGCAGACCTGAGAGGGGATGGGGACAGGCAGAAGAGACCATTACACAGGGCCCCAGGGGCCTCCCAGGAAGCACCTCAGGGCCTTCAGCAATCGCTCACCCTCTAATCCCACTCGCTATGCCAGTCTGAAGGCTCTGGCCACTTAAACATCTGGGACTCTTCTGAGAGCAAGGAGCCACCTCCCGAGGCTGGGGCAGCCCCTCATCCTGTATCCTCTGCAGCATGCTATGCTACCATTTGCCCTCTACCCCTTCCCACAGGCCAGCGCCTCAGGATCAGCCTGACCCGGCACGGTCAGTCTCACCCACTTACCCGACATGGCCCATGGGCTGGCAAACCCTGCCCACACCCTGAACTCTGGCACAGAGGGGCAGCTTGACCTCACCAGCACCCACTCCTCTGCTGCCAGTGACAGCTACAAGCCAAGCAGCATGTGAATAGCACCTGACTCTTGACATCTGCAGAGGACAGCAGCAGAGCTGACCAGCCTCCTGGGAGTCAACAATTCTCTACCATGGTGCCCTTTCCCCACCCCACGTGGGGTCCCCAGGTCCCTAAAACAGCCCCAGTAACTGAGCTCTAGAGCTCCGAGTCAAACCTGAGTATCTACATGAGGCCTGGAAATCTAGGTGCTACACAGGAGGCAAAAATGGGAGATCAGAGTGGTGGCGTGAGAGCAGCTCTGGCTGTCAAGGTTCCTCTTGAAGGCAGGGGACCCTCTGAAGCCCCTCTGCCAGGTGTTTCCCTGAACACCGACACTGAACATTTGTAGTTGCAGATGTGTCTCAAGAGTTGGGGAGGGGCTCGCAGAAGGAACTGGGTTCCAGAAGGCGAGCTGTTAGGACATTCTAACAGGTGCCAGGAAACTGAAGACACGTCACAGTAGAGAATGCCCTTGCACTTCAGGCCTGGCCTCCACACAAGGCCTTCAGAGGGAACAGTTGCTGAAGTCAGGGCTAGAGGAGTGAAATCCCAGAAGACTAGAACTAAGAATAGCCAAATAGCTGTGGTTGGACCTTTTTACAAAGGTCAACCCTAATGGTTGGACCTTTTTACAAAGGTCAACCCTGGTGGTTAAAGCTGTTTAGCCCTGAGCGGCAGGCTTGAGCACTCTGCGGAGGGCACCCGCACAGACCCGTGTGCTGGTTCTCAGGGCAGTCCCCTTCCTGCTCTTCTCCACCCTCGCCTCTTCCAGCAAACCTTCCCCGCCCTGTGGGCAGGAACGGGCAACACACTCTCAGACTAGAAGCGGGAGGGATGTTAACTCAATGTCCCTGGCTGTGAAGGATCCCAAGCATAGGCCAGGCCAGTCCTCAGCCCGGCTGCCCGGCCCGGAGAACACCAGCAAGGCAGCACCGTGACCTTCCTGGGCTGGAATGTGCCTGTCTTTAGGGCTCAAAGACAGATGGGGACCAGCGCATCAAGTAGGGGCACAGTGAAACTGCACTTTTAAAAAGCACATAGTAACTGGGATAGGTAGAAATGGTTGTCTTTTGCTATTTTAGAGAACCAGCTTTTAAATATCATCCATTTATAAGTCAGCCTATCCACTGTTATGCAGCAAGTCTCCAGGGTAAACTAGCTTTTGATTCAAATGCTGCCTGGAGTCCTTGGTCCCAGGAAGGGGCTCTGCTCACTCCCAGATCCTGGCCTGAGGGGACAGGGGAGCTCCTTCCTGTAGGGGCCAGGTGGCAGGCAGAGGGGTCTTACCTTGGCTCAGCACCATCTGAGCACTGTTTAATGCACTGCTTCCCAGGACCCCCAAGGAGAGGTGCCACCAAGCAGGGCATCCCCAGGGAGCCACTGCCGCCTCCTACCTGCCAGACTTGGTGAGGACGATTATGGCCCCACTGCAGCACTTGAAGGAGGCCTCCACGGCGCCCACGGCGGCGGCTTCTGTGGGGTCGCTGGTAATGGGCGCCAGGCGGCGGAGCTCCTCAAATAATTGCAAGTGGTAGATGGCGGCCTCTGCCTCACGCGCAATCTAAGGGAGCAACATCCGTCCAGAGGGACGAGAGGGGGACAGAGCTTTGTCAGAGCTTTGTCACAAGTGGAAAGGGAGGGGAAGAGTCACAAGGACAGCTGGTGAGGAACACGTCCCTGAGGACAGAGGCCAAGAGGAGCCCAGTCCCTGGAGATGCTGAGCTGAGCCAAGATCAAGACTCCACAGAACCAGTCCCTCACCAGGAGCCTGTGACAGCCACTGTGCCTACTGAGCCAAAGGACCCTTCGGTCCTGCCCTGTCATGACCTGTCTTCCTGCAGACGAGAAGAGGCTCCGAGCCCAGGCCCAGGAGCAGGGCTGGACGTGGCCGTCTTTGCCTAGCACGGCCAGAGCAAAAAGCTGGTTATCCTACAGTGTTACCTGCCCTCAGGGCCCTACCTGCCAGACTCCGTCAGAACTATCAAAGCTGCCGCTAAACACTTATAAGAAGCCTGCACGCTGCCCATGGCCATGGCTTCCATGAGGTCTGTGGAGTGACTGGAGGCGCGCACAAGTTCTTCAAACAGCTTGCGGTGGAACATGGCTGCCTCAGCCTCACGAGCTATCTGTAAGGTTCAGGGGAAGGGGAGGCAGGAAGAGGGAAGGAGGAGGAGAAATGACAGAGACAACACATGGGAAGACAGAATGGGGAATTAATCAGAGAGAAGGTACTCTTAGGTTAATCGGCTAAATCTGTCCTTGAGGCAGATGCAGAGGTCGGGTGACGAAAGTCCAACTGCCCCGCAGCTATTTCCCCTCCAATACAGGAGAGATTCATTCTTCCCTTCTGGAAGGATCTGTTTTGATTGGGGCGGAGGGAGATGATATGGCGGTAAGCACTAGCACCCTGGCATGGAAACATGCCCAGGCTGGGCCCATATCGCTCCCTGGCAGAGGACTTGAACATACTGCCTCACAACACAGCTTACGGGAAGGGATAGGTCCTCTGTCCTCACGTGGCTGTCTGGTCACGGCAGGGCCCCTGCCCAGCTTCCGTGCACGCACAGAGTGAGCGCTAGCTTGGCTTCAGGCGTGGGGATGCTCTAAGCCTTTCCGACGGCCTGCCAGGGAGACGGGCTGTGCAGTGCTGGAAAGCTGGGTTCAAAGCCAAGGCTGCGTGGCGTGACTGGCTTCTAAGCAGCAGAATGGACAATCTGGCCAACTTGTGAGGGCACACTAGACAGCCACGTGAAGAGACAGATGCCCATGGAAGCATGCAGACACGTTAACGAGACATCTGATTACGATCTAATGATTAAAACAGTCATGAGAAAGCCACCGAGTTATTCATGGGCTCAGGTAAGACCAAAATCAAAAAGAAAATCTTATAAAGGATTATACTGCCATCACCAGCACTGGAGAGAAAGATGGGAGAGGGAAGAATCAGTAGTCCCGCTCATAATTTGACAGTGTAAGCAGATGTGTGGCAGGATTGACTAGGTTAAGGCATTCTTTCTGTAGGAAGAATGAGATGCATGCAGCCCGAAGGACAGGGGGCAGGAATGGGAGACAGGACCATACCTGGTACTGCTCTCGGTTACGGGTCATGAACTACATTAGTTAGACACAGGAGAAGGCAGTGAATGGTTAAGAGGAGAAGCTGGCGGCCAGTGTTAACTGGTGACACGGAAGGGAGAGGCCTGAGCCTCCTGGAGGGGCAGCTACGGCCTGGCTCAGACCCCGTAACTTATCTTCTGAGCAGCGCCATGCAATCCAAGCCTTGCAGTTCTAAGGTGTCTGTTCATAGAAAGACTGGGATATAGAGGAAACAACAGGGAATTCAGAACCCAGAGCCTGAATCTTAGTCTCTGTCCCCACTACAGGCCCCAAATGGAAACCTGCCCTTATCTCCTGCCAGACAGAGCAGGACGCTGCAGGACAGAAGACTGGCTTTGGAGTCAGCAGACCTGGATTCAAACCAAGGCTTCGCTGGCATGTAACCCTCATCTATAAACTGAGGTACAGAGAGTTATGAAGATTACATCAATGCACACAGGGACTTATCAGACATTTGATAATAATAGCAGTTAATATTTAATGCTAAGGCTATAATTAAATATTTCTTACCTAATCCATTTTACGGATGAGGTCTTGAGAGGTCAAATGACTTGCCCAAAGATATGTAAGTCCTCACATTGTATATGGTTTCATGGTTTAGGTCAAGGTCAGCCCCCCTTCCCACCTCTGAGGTCACAAGGTCATACGAGGCAAGAGAATTAGAGGGGATGTGTGGAGAGACCTGTAAAGGTAGCCACTCTAGAAGTGACTGGTTCAAGGTACACCATCGCCTGGGAGAGAAAAAGCACCTTCCTGCCATGGGGCAGTTGGGAGACTGTGCCAGAAGTACCTAAGCATCAAAACAGCAATCATATTGCACAAACTGGGTGATGTGACAGCCAGGGTCAGGCTACACAAATGTCCCTGGGAAAGAGATTGGTCTCTACAGATTTCAATACGGGAAATCCACCAAGGATGCGGACAACAGCCTAGAAGACATCTTTAGCCAAGTATGAACTCAGTTCACCACTGAAAAAGTGTTTAACATAAATGACACGTCTTCTCTGGAAGGTGTTTAAACTCGGTAATAGGAAACCAAAGAAAGGAAGATACCAGTCTATACGTTTGTTCGTTTTAAATGTGGATGCATGTGAGGGCTGGAGTCACTCAAAAGGCAGGAGGTCCTTGACTGGCTGGAACAGGAGTAGGAAGGCTAAAAAAGAACCATCGCAGGATAGAGCACAAGTTCACTGAGCTATACATCATAGAGACTGACACCTAGGACTACTGGGAGGAAGCTCATTTGTAGCACTCATTTTACCACGCCTGAGTAACCCTGATACCTGGTCCCTAAGTTGAACTCTGGAGCAGAAATAGACAGGGCCGAGGAATAGAGCCTCCAGCCCTGAGCAGCGGCCAGGCAGTGGGCCACGGCCAAGCTGGGAGAGTCTGAAGAACTCGCTCCCAGGGGAGTAAGAAGAGAAGGAGCTTCTACGACTCTCCAGATGCTCAGTCCAAGGCCCTCTGGGGTCAGCCACCCTTCCACCTGTCTCTATTTGTGGCCCTGCCACCAGTCACTTAAACCCACTTTTTGGCCTGGGGTGAGTGCGGCAGCTGCAGCAACACTGCAAAGCAGGTCCCACTGCAGGCACCATGCAAGGCCATCTCAGGGTCAGCTCAGTGCAGGAAACAGCCTCCAGGGCAGGTCCACGGCAGTCGCGGGGGTGGGGGAGACCTGTCTGTCGGACGGGTAGGGAATCAAATTGGAAGCCAAACAGAGAGGACAGTGGGGAACAGAAGCCCTGGACCTTTTGGGCTCAGAACCTCTGACTGTCCAGAAGAGGTACAAGGCATCCTCCTTTGACTGCATAAGAACCCCAGGACTTAAGCCAAAGGAAGGACTCATTACCTTGAAGCCAGAAGTGAACGGTGCCATGTCTGATGAAGGCAGATGCCTCCAGAGCAGACGGAAACAGGGGAAGGAGCATGGAGAGGGAAGGCAGAACAGAAAACCAAGAGACACCCCACCCCCACACACCTTGTCACTCTTGCTGCTGTGACTTACTTGGGGGACAAGGAAAGGCTGTGGTAGAGCTTGCCTCCACCCCAGCACCAGCCGGAAGCCCGGGGGCAGGAACTCACCAGGTGCTGCATGCGAACAGCTTCCAGAGGGTAGTCCCCCTTGGCTGTTTCTCCAGACAGCATGATGCAGTCGGCTCCGTCCAGGACTGCATTGGCCACGTCACTGCCCTCAGCCCGGGTGGGGCGGGGCTTCTTGATCATGCTCTCCAGCATCTGGGAGGGGACAGAGCATCAGTGAGCCGCGGCCTGGGCTCTTCAGAGACAAATGAGTGCAAGCTGATGCTCTGGACGGTGCGTAGGTGCAGAGCACGGCTCTGTGTAGGTGCACGGGGGCAGGGGTGTGTGTTTGTGTGTTACGTGGGCAAGGGTCCATGGGAAAGGATCAGGTAGCCTCCGGTGCAAGCATGTGAGTGTGCAAGGAGAACACAGGGAGGGGCACGTGCCTGCGTGGCACAGATGACAGGCT
Organism: Avahi laniger; assembly: GCA_963575035.1. Classification (NCBI taxonomy): domain Eukaryota; kingdom Metazoa; phylum Chordata; class Mammalia; order Primates; family Indriidae; genus Avahi; species Avahi laniger. Next base: position 21,747 of record CAUYSK010105482.1, read on the forward strand.
TCCCAGCTCGGTTGCACCGCCCGATCATCATCTTCTGAGCAAGGAAGACCTTCTCTGCAGGAATCTCGATGCCCAGATCACCACGAGCCACCATGATCCCATCGCTGGCCTCCAGGATCTCGTCAAACCTGACAGGGAAGGTGGGGAAGAGTGAGAGGTTGCACAGAACAGGGCCCCGAGTACAGTGACGATTAGGAAGTTTCCCTAGGATTTCTTGACTTAGATGTCCTTGTACCATCTGTGACATCACCATGGTGTGTGGCAGGGCATCCCAGCTACCTTAACCCAGGGTGGGCCAACAGCGCTGCCTTCTTCAACAACCAGTGCAGATGCTTCATTGAGAGGAAGACGGGGGGAGGGCAAGGCCTCCTCCAAAGTCCCACGGGCTCGTTTCCTCCCCACTTGCATCTTGTAAGGTGCCTCCTAAGGTGTCTCTTTGTGATCTCCACTCTCCAACCGGCACTTCCAAGGAAGAAGGGGAACCCAGGGCCTGCTGATTGCTTCCCACACAAAGATCCGCGGCCCCATCTAGTCAAGGACACTGGAGGTTGCCCCTCGAGAGGGCCCACTGACTTGCTGAAGGTAAGAGGGAATGTGGCTTTGCCTGGCCTGGGGCCAAGGTCAGCTAGCAGCACTCATGGCTTATCAGAAGGGCAAAGGGGAGGACCCCAAATTGTCTGGAACAAAGGACGTCTACACAAAGCTAAGGACAGTAAGGCCACGATGGTGGGTGCACGGGGTTGCTCCCCCTACCCCCCCAAGCACACTCCTAACCCACACAAGTAGGTCTGGGGTTTTAGCAGTGCTCAGTTGTTCTCCCAGTAGCAGAGGCAAAGAGGAATAGATGTCACCAAGCTGGCCACACTCATGTGGCTCTACCTCGGGAGCACTGGGGTGATGCACAAGCTGAGCTGGAGAACCACAGGCCTTCCTCTGGGAAGCTGGAAGGACCATACCAGAGGTAGCCCCATCACTGAGCCAGCTGCTTTCTAAGTGAAGACCAGGAACCCACAGCTTCAGCGTGGACACCAGACCTGGAGCTTCCATGTGGGTCCCCAGTCAGGGCCAAAAAGAGCTCCTTCCGAAGGGTCTGCTGTCTTCCTCCCCCGTGGTCCCGCATTCCAAACACTGCAAGTGTTCCTGATCAGGAGCAGAGCACGATGGCCCCAATCCTGTGAGCAGTGACCCTGTCCTCTGCAACGTTGGTCCCCGGGCCCAGGGAACAATGTTAGCTGCTGACATCTCAGTCACCTGGGAAGCTTTTTCTTGTTTTTTGTTTTTAAAAGACCAATTCCTTCCACCCCGCTAAGATACTCTGATTCCATGGGTTGCGAACAGCCTTGCAAGTCTGCACGCTGATGGGCAGGTGCCAGGTTTGGGAACCAGGCACTCCCAGGTTACACCTTGCCCTTGAGAGTGCTGGGCTGGGCCTGGGGTGGGGACGATGGGGGACTCACCTCCGAACTCCCTCGTGATTCTCGATTTTGCTGATTATCTTGATGTTCTTTCCTTTCTCTCCCAGGACCTTCCTAACCTCATGGACATCAGACGCCTTGCGGATGAAAGATGCAAACACCATATCTACATCCTGCTCTACCCCAAACTTCAGGTCCTGGATGTCCTTTTCCGACACGGCAGGCAGGTCCACAGCAGCCCCGGGAAGGTTCACACCCTTCTTGCTGCCCAAAGAGCCACC
>CAUYSK010105485.1:0-21421 GCA_963575035.1 Avahi laniger
CCCCCTCCCACCTACTTGATTTCCATTGAGCTTTGCGTCTATATGTGCACATAAGTGTTGATCAATTAGTTCCAGTTTAGTATTGAATACACGTGGCGTTTGTTTTTCCATTCTTGTGATACTTCGCTTAGGCTCAATTCTCTTAATTCATTTGCCTTTCCCCACTGATAGCATTAATCTATCTTCTTATTAAAAAGTTTCATCATGACTCATATTGGAAGTTGGGAAACTCAGCTTTAGTTGTTGGTTTACCAGAGGTTCTCAGAATGCTCACACTTAAGACTGTGGGAAAGGATGCAGCTGAACAGTAATATATTAACAATATGTGTTGAAACATCAGTTCCTTGTTGACTGTATACAAAACACAAATTTCTAATAGTTCTCAATGGCACTACTTCCTCTGTGGATTATGTAGGAAATGCTTCAGTCTGAATAATCCTTCCCAAGGGAGGAAAGCCTTCAAACTAAATTCACTTTATAGAGTGCGTGTGTTGGAGAGACAGACAGAGAGAGAGAGGAGAGAGAGAGAATGGGAAGAGAGTCTGATTATTGTAGAATACTGAGTCAGTCATGCACATACGCCTAGTATAATTAAAGAACATAATTTGATGATAGCAACAGTATTTAATTATATGAAATACTCTGTATGTTGTTTCTTGTCACCACATTGTTTAAAAATAAACTAATAGCAACAATGGACAGCTAATCCAAAGGCTAAGGAAAACAATGGTGGGGGACTAGGCTTTCATAAAACAAAAGAAAACTGAAAACTCTAATTATCAGGGTAGTTGCAGAAGAAATAATTCTTATCATCTTTTCCTCAGAATTATCTAGGCCCATAAAGACAAAGTGGATTATTTCCCCTCAGTTATCTCGACATTTGGCTACATTCTTCTCTGCTTCATTTTGGTTTGGAGACATCTGTAAAGTGAACCCTTAGTAGTGGTGCAATGACACATTCCCAGAGTTCTCTTTAGTGGTTTTCAGCCTGGGGCTGTTGCATGTGGTATGTGTGGGAAGTGTGTGTATTTTTCAAACAATAACCTCCCTACAGCCTACTCCTTTGTAATTTTTTTTTTTTTTTGAGACAGAGTCTCACTCTGTTGCCTGGGCTAGAGTGCCGTGGCATCAGCCTAGCTCACAGCAACCTCAAACTCTTGCGCTCAAGTGAGACTCCTGCCTCAGCCTCCCGGGTAGCTGGGACTACAGGCATGCGCCACTGTGCCCAGCTAATTTTTTTTTTCTATTTTTAGTTGTATGGCCGATTTCTTTCTATTTATAGTAGAGACGGGGTCTTGCTCTTGCTCAGGCTGGTCTCGAACTTCTGAGCTCAAGCAATCCTCCCGCCTTGGCCTCCCAGAGTGCTAGGATTACAGGCATGAGCCACCGCGTCCGGCCCCCTTTGTAACTTTTTAAAAGTTCTGGTGATTCTGAATTAGCCCATAGCCCAGTCACACATTTTCTTCCCTATCAGAACCCACTTTTAGGGACTATAAATAGATGAAGTTTCCCAAAGATCTGTTAGTATTCTGAAAGAGTCAGTTAATTTTACATGAAAGCTCTTTCATCTTCATAGAATTCTTTTTTTTTTTTTAAATCAAGATTGGTTCAGACTGAGAAAGATTTATCTGACCAAATGCAATTTTACATGTGTATGGTAGTAAATACATTAAGGGGAAAGAATGCATGCTGACAGTGTGCCGGCTGGGATGGGAAGAACTGAGATGTTTTCTAATGGGTTGAGGTGTGGGTCAGCTAACTTTGGAGGTGAGAATCATTTCTTTAAAAAGAAGGACACACATAGACACACACACACACACACACACACACACACACACACTCCTATGTAAAGTGGCAAGCTTTCTCAGAGAGACATTAGGGTTACCCAGCACATCAGCTACATATTGCAAGTATACAACTCTTAAAATATTAAATCCATGCCTTTGCATATCTCCTTGGTTCTTCTTCAGTTGGCATGTCCAAAAGAGGGTATATTTGAACTGATAAATTGATCCGGGGGTGGTGAACATTTATAATGGTGTTGGTGAAATTTTTGTCAGGGCAATACTCTAGTTTGTTAACCAATAGTGTGTTCTTTCTCTCTCTCTCCCTCTCTGGGGTTTGTGTCTGCCTTCCCACTTTACCTGTGGCTGAAAGGACCTCTCTCAGTTCCCCGTACTGTTAATTTCACATATGTAATTAGCAGTCCCAAGGACAAGGCAGTTAAACACATTTATTTATGAGTTTTAATCTTGGCAGATTCATACTCTTTTATGATATAGAATGAAGCAAATAAAATATCATGAGACATTTTTCATGTCGGATTCAGGGTAGAAGCGACCCTTCCCTTGTTATGGAAACTGGAGGGTTAATGAGGAAACAAGTCTGTCAACAACCAGAGGTGTCTCAAGTCCTGGTTTTCCTGGAGTGTTCCTTCACCATGTGTTACTTTGAATGAATGACCTAGTGAAAATGCTGAGCTTTTTCTTCTTAGTCTTACTCCGTTCAAAATCATAATGTTATAGACATTCTTTTTTGGTAACCTTATTTTAATAACATTCAGGTACATAGGTGGTCAAGTCTGATACGACTGGCTAAGTGATGTAGCTATAAACATAATATACCAATGTCAAAAGCTGTTGGAAATAATCTCTTACTGTGAATTTTCCCAACAGTTGTGATGTACTGTTAAAAGCATTTTTTATTTCAGAACGTTTATCTGACAGAGCCTAATTGAGAAGAATATTGCATTAGTAAATTGCTCTGCCCAAGACAACTGCTGCTCTGTTTCTTTTCAGATTTTAAAAGCTAAGCTACAAATCTCGGTCTGTAGTTAAGAGCTTCAAACAATAATTACCTCTGTGAAATGAGCAGAAGTCCTTAAAAGGGTCTGCCGGTTTCCCCGCAATCTTTCGCAGGGTGAGCAGCGCTAGCTGTACCCACTGATAACCCAGCTGCCTAGGAACTGAGTAAAGCCGGCTCCAAACTTCTCAGCTGTTGACAGGCTTGACTTGCTGAGAACACTGGTTAAATATAGCACGCGCGAGCTCAGCTCCTCAACAAAGTCATTGCTCTGACAGTGTTGTGAAGGGAGCAGAAGAGGAGAAACCTAATCTCAGAACCCAACAACACCTAGCAACAGTTGAAAAAACTTTTAAACAAAAGTCCGGGTGGGAGATATACAACAACTTCCAATTCCTGCTGATCGGGATTTCAGGGAGAAGAAGCTGCTTTCCCCCCTCTCTACTCAGTTTCCTGCATGACTTCAGCTATTGGCTAGTCCTAGGAAAGAAAGTGGGAAAAGCTTTTTCCTCTGTATTCTTTTGGGCTGGATAGTTTTCCAGAACTCGAGTCTGTCTTGGGCTGTGGGACGAGCCACTGGGTTCTTCAAAGGATAAACTACCTCCATAGAGGACATACCCTTGGTTAAACGAGCTGCGTCAGGTAAGACCAAAATAAATAGCTACTTACTCTCAAGAAATTTCTGTTTCCACAAGGAGAGAGTTCTCTCTGATTCTGTTTTGTCTGTTTCCTTTGATTCTTCCTGTTCTACTGCGTGATAACACATGTAGAAATTATGATAATCATTGTGAATGATTTAAAAAAGTCAGAAACATCATCTCTTTCTGAGAATTATACTGATGGCTTTTTAAACATAGAATTTTATGATGTTTTAATAGCCATCAAAATATTTCTGCCAAGCTATCACTCTTCAGCAGGTAATAGAAATATGACAAAGGACAATTTTGCAGCTCTTTTCACGTTGGGATGGCTAAGCAATAAAAAGGGTATTTTCCCCGGAAGCAAAATAACTTTCATTTATTGAAACTGGCTAAGCAGCTTGTGTGGTAAATGAGAGGAAAGTCCCACATGGTGTTGGTATCGCTGGACTTTTGACTTGCTGCTTTACATGTCTCCTTTTGCCTAATTCTCTGATTACACTGGTACACCTTGTGCTGGTTCTGACCTTGTTACACTATAGTCACCCCAAATGCTTCTGACTAGGCACAAAATATGCCTGGTATTACATCACTACTTTTACAGTTGTTAAATATAACTACTCAGGAGAATGTTATTTGTATGTGTGTATTTTAAATAAATTAAGTAATTGCTTGTATTTAGATAGAACAAATTCTGTTTTTAAAAACTTAAACTGAATAAATTAGGAAAAAAATCCTTTCTTAAGTTGCATGTATGTGTGTATGAATGTATTTACTATAGTGAGAAGGAAATCCTCCTTTTATCTGATGGTATATTGTCTCCCCTTCCATGAACTGGCATGTAGTTTTATCAGAATTGTTTAGAATGATCAATTTCATGTTCAGTCTCACAAGTTGTGGTTGTACATTGGTGATATGGTTAGTGTTGACACCTGATGATCTGTAGTTGGGCTGGATTTGCATAAAAAGATTTTTCCTTTAAATGAACATGATAATTTGAATGCATGTTCTAATCTCAGGATAATATCAAAGAATATACAGAAACATCTTTTATAAGAAATTATTTGAGTCTATTTTGTCAATGTAAAGAATTTACCCAAGACCAGTTTTGAACAAATTGTTGACAAGTAAGAATATATCAACCTTTTCCAAAAATGTTCCTATTTTAAGAAAAACCAATTAAAGCTTATGTATTATATGTTCAGGAAAATGAAATAGGACCCACATTTCAGTATGTATTATGTTTCATAATTCTTATTACTTGATAAGTTTACAAAGTAAGTGAGCTAATGATATATATTGAATATGTACAAATAATAGTGCAATTGCACTTTGGTGACCTTGCTATTAGAGAATTAAACTCCTGGTGCTTAAGTGGAGATGAAATATCTTTGTCTTGAAAGAGTTTTGAAAAGTCAGAACTAAATGCTTTACATTTTTCTTGTTTTTATCCTAAGAAGGGTCACATTGTTGGCTTACAAATATATGTGTAAGGCCAGAATCTACAGCCCTAGGCATGTAATTTCTTTTAAAGTCAGTGGGACAGTATACAAATAACTAAGCATAGCATTTGGCCCTGTTTGCCATGTTTGCTGATGAAGTGAATTTTTGAGTATCATTAATTTTCTTCATGGTTGTAAGTTTCCTCTTTTTTTTTTGTAAACACTAGAGATTGATACTGAGTAAGTTTCCTCTTGAAAATCAAGACCAGCTCAGGTGAAACCACGTGGTTTCCTCCATCATATGAACAATCAGGCTCTCCACGACTGTGCAGATCTGCTCACCTGTTCACTCAAGTTCACACCTCTATGTCATTTTGAAACCCTCCCTTTCTCTTTTGTCATGAGAAATGTTAGATTCCTTTGCCATGTCTTCCACCGCACTGAGGGCTGTTCTCTTTAGCCTGTTTATTATAACAGTGCTTCTCCCCTCCCACCCTTCATTACCATCCACATTATCTTGCCCATGACCACGAGATTAATTTTCCTAAAGCATTGCTATGTTTGTCTATCCACTCTTCAGTTATCTTCTGGGACTCCTAGTTGCTGCCAAACACCTAGGCTGGGTATTTTGAAAACCTTCAGTTATCTGACACCTTCTTAACTTTTCTAGTCTCACTACCGCTACTCAACAACAGGGGCCTTCTGTACACAGTGAACATTTTATTAATAATGCCCTACCTTTGCCCATATTATTCCCCTTGCCTGCAACACGTTTTATTCTCTCTTTCTGTAGAAACCTTGCCTACTCTTTAAGACCCAGATTAGTGTCTTCCACTTTCACAAGGATTTTCTGGATCATACATTTTAGAAGTGATTTCTTCAGACAGTTTGGTGCTCTGCTAGAATTAGGGTACTTTGGAGTAGGGTTTGCCCCGTTAAATTCAAAGCAATTTTATGAACTCTGTTAGGTACAAGGCAGTATCCAAAGCATCAATTGACTTTGGAACTTCTCAGCTCCATGCACACTGTGGATGTTCTATTAACATTTGTGGCTCTAGATTTCTGATAATGAGTACATGAAAAAGTATGGATAAGTATAAAATCAAGAAAAGCAACTGTAATCACGGTTAATAGCTTTTTACCTCAAAAATTTCTCAAGGGAAGTCTTAGAAAAGTTTTGCCATGCACAGAAAAATTACAAGTAATTTTAATCATACTCATGTACCTGAATGTGAAGATGATGTTGTATCACTCAAGAATGAAATAGAAAGAAGGGAATATAATAAGACTGTATACACATATGCACACACACACACACATGTATATGCATGTCCTGTGTATTTTCCTAGACCTCTAAATACTATAACTCATACATTTTTATCATCTTTTGGTGCCAGATTCTATTTATGGTTACCTTTGGTACAATTCATTTAAATTATGGCTTCTTCTATTTGTGGGTCATGAGTTAGCATCTGGCCTTGAACATTAAAACATTTAAGTATGTTATGATCCATTTTCTGTTCTTTTTCTCTAGATATTTAAAAAAAGAGATATTTCTAAGTATTATTTTTAATCATTCATGAAACCTGTAGCCTTACTGTATGAGATAAAGCATGAATCATGCCTTTGAAGCAATCTATTTTGTATCCACCAAAAGAAAAACATTATATTTTAAGATGGCCAAAAAGATTAACCTTACTTGTCTAAATGGGTGTTCAGTAGGAATCATTATGGAATTTTTAAAATGAAATCTATAAAATATTTAATATATTCATTAAACAATGGTTTCCCTTTGGTTATAATGTTTACTTACTCTTTAGAAGTGAAACTTTGGGGTTTACACGTTCTAAATAGTGCCACTTGTGCTTTTCTTTTTTAGCAGATGAGAACTTCTTCATAAAACAGGTACTTGAGATATATAATTTAACAGTTTGTGTAATCCCATTGTCACTTATTTGTTTAATCTTATTTCTTTAAACTTGCGGGTTTTAGGCAGCACCGTGAGGAGTGAGGAGGCAAATTTAGATTGAGATCTATTTCAATAGGAAGGTTTAAGAGAAAAAAGATTAGTAACAACTTGTAGTAAAGCCTGAAACATAAATTTGCTTATACATTAATTATTTTTAATATATGTATATCAATAGAAAGATAATCTAATAAAAGTACATTTTATTTCCTTAAATCCGAGTTGAAGATGTAACAATAAGGATATGATCAAAGAAGAGGAGTCAAAAAAGGCTAGTAACATAGGCCAGCCGGGTGGCCTGGATTCAGATTTCAGTTCAGTGTGACCTTGGGAAAATTAATCTTGGTGCCTCAGTTTCCTCATCTATAAAATGAGGATAATATGGCTATTTCCTGAAGAGTTGTTTTGAAAATTAAACAACTTAATAAAATTTATAGTTTAAAATTTATTCTTCAATAAATTTAAGCTATTACGACTTTATTACCACAACTTAAATGTAGCTATTTGTTTACTTTAATCTTTGTTGCAAACAAAATTCTTAGATTCAGATAGTTTGCAAACTCAACTTCATAGATCATAGAGAAAGCAGAAGAATGTATTGTTTAAATCTGGAATCCTGTTTGGGACATACTTTGCTGTTGGGTACTCTAAGCAGACACAGTTTGAATGGCAGCCAATAATTTAGTATGGAATTTATGTTTCAAATCCTCCCTTATCACTCAGCAGTCTGCTGTCTTATAGAACCATTACTAAAAAGCCTAAGAAATCACCCACAGCATAAACTGTCCTATGGTTTCTATATTTGCACTTGGAGTTAAAGTGTGTTTATACATAGTGCTTGGGTATCTCTTTTACAGCCATCTATACTGGGTAATGTATAACAATGGAGACTTCGTCCTCCATAGAAGGACACATTGTTAAATTTATCATTTTTTATTTCTTTCCTTAGATGATTTGTTTTGTTTTACTAACCTAGTAACAGATAAAAATGAAAAGCCCAAAAAAGGTCATCTTAAGCTAACTTCAACCTTACCAAATGGAAATGAATTCTTGCTATTCATTGTCCTTAATCCTGTCATTCTTCTTAAACAAAACAAGAAAAGCATATTCCAAGATAATCAAAAAAATTGTTGCATCATAAAGATGTGCACATATACTCTGCTTAGTATTTCGTATGTTTAATTTAACTAGAATATATAGAAAGCACTCTTATATAAGTAGGGAAGTTTCTTAGTAGCTTTAGTGGTAACAAATCTTAAGCAGGACAAATATGGTTTAGATCTGTAAATTTTACTTTGTTTCTCAATTGAAAAGGTGAGTCTTTAAAAAGATGAGGCAACTGAGATTTAGAATTATAATTCTCTAATGAAAATCTTGTGGAAAGAGAAAGGAAGGAAGGAAAGAAAAGTAAAATTAAAAAAAGAAGGAAGGAACTTTTCTTGGCTTTTAAGAATGTGTTAGAGATTTATTAGGGCAAAAATATAGGAACCTCAGGAAAATGTATTGGATTATGGTCTTTTTCCTTAAATGCTCAGTTTTACTCTTTAGGTAATGAGAGAAGGAAAAAGGCTGCAGGCAGAATATAGCTTTCTCTGTGGTAGTAGCTGAGGCAGTTTAATTTCAAAGGCCAGGCAGCCTGGTATGGAAGAACTTAGAATAAGGAAAGTTAAATATGAATTGAGCAGCTTTAGCTGGCTGTTAACCAGCTGATTGCAGAACTTGAGAAACTCCCAGCAAAGAAATGAAGTAACAACGTTAACCAGCACCCTCATGCTTCCCTGCCCCTGAGAGCTTTACTTAAGCCACGGCAATACTGAGCAGGCAAAAGAAGGTTTGGGTTTTTTCCCATTTTTGGGAAATGGTGTCAACGTGCCTTATATTGGGTGATTTATGTGTTTCTGAGCCCTGTGAAAGACAAACTAAAAGGAATTTTTGAAGCTAATACAGAATTTATCTTAAGTGATATGACTTTAATTGAGCCCTTAAGGTTTAAGGATTTTACTGTTTTTATTTTCTTGCTTAAAAGCTGTTGCCTACTTTCTTCACCAAAACATAGATGAAAATGATGTTTGTTGCTTCACTGGCCAAAGACCTAATACGTCTGCACTTGAAAATAATCTCTTTTGTTTTTGTAATAATTATAACTGCAATTCTCTCAAGTAATTTGAAGAAATGAATTATCTGTCTACTTATCTTTGTAAGGAAAAGGCGTAAGAAATTTATGAAATGGACCTATCAGAGTTGGCAAAATGCATTCTGTAAAAAGTAATTTGCTAAAGATTTAAGGCTCAAAGACGATTTGATTGATAACAGTAGACCACTGACATCACCTAGACAATTAAGTTACTGCCAGCTTACCTTGTTTATCTAAACGATCTATGCAAATATAAGGTTCTCTCTCTCTTTCTCATACACACGAACACACACACACACACACACACACACACGCACACACAGGAGCCACAGGTGATACAGTAATAGGGATAAATGGACTTTATTTTTCCTTGATATACTTATGTCTTAAGTAACTCATTTTAGGCCTTTCTTCTTTGATTGAGGTACCACAGCACAACAGGAAAGGAAGAGGCATTGCTGAGTTCATAATGCTATTTCAGTGTGGCAGCCTAAGTGTACATGAGGAAATGACGCCCCGGGCCTGTATTTGGAGCTCTGCAGTTACTGTGACGACAGCACACACTAATGGAAAACAAAGAGGGTCTGCTCCCTAGGGCGAGCCAGGAAGAGTTGTGCCAACTCAGATTTTTCTTAATTATTCTATAAGCCTTGAAATGTGACACTAGAGGTATTCAAGGCTCTTTGTGTTTCATTAACTGTTTAGTAAGTGACACATGCTTAAAAAGCAGCCTGGTATTTGGATCAGGGAGTGGCCTTACACATAAGCTTAACTTTCACATGCTCTCTTGATAGATACCATCTTCTGGTTTGGATACCACCAAACCAACTGCTTTGGCCATAACCCGTTGTTTGTTCTAGTCCTTAAGGAAGTCAGCTGCACTGGTAGGATTCACTCAGAGGCCCCTCAACTTTGAGTAATATAGCCCTACCTTCCACATTCCGCTCATTCCATAGATAATAATAATACCTATTTGTAATATATGTTATCTATATAATATATATCTATATGTGTTTAATAATAAATTTACTGTATAAAAATGATGATAATAATAGCTAGCATATAATCAAGATTACTATGTGCCAGGAATTGTGCCAAACACTTTACTTGGATAATTTAAAAAAATTTTTAAGAGATTTTTTAGTCACCCTTAGAAGGTACATGGATGACTTTATTTGTTTCTCATAACAACCCCATGAGGTACTATTTTTAATCCCTATTTTACAGATTCGGAAAATAAAGTTTATAGATATAAAGGAACTTGCCCAGTAGTAGATTTGAAATTCAAACCTAGGCAATTTAACCTTATTGATCTCATATTTTCAATCACTTTTTTGTGATGCAGGCAGTTAAGTTGTTCAAGGAAGACCCTCACCTAGATGACTACGAGATATTTTAATGAAAGGTGTAGAATGTAACCCTGCAGGGGATCAGCAGCCCCTGCAGTATGAAAAGACACACTCAGAGCAAAGAATAAAGAGATTTAGGGTCAAAGAGTCAACAGGGTTTCTCTTCCATGGCCCCAAAGTGGAACCAGAAGCTTCAGTAGCCAGTGGAGTTGGGCAGCTCAGGAAGAGGTAGGTCAGTTATTGATGGGGCAGTGTGGTCCTTGGTTTCCACACTGCTGAGTTGATTCCCGAGAAGATGCCATGGAGCGTTTGATTTTATGATATATTATGGCTACTGCTGTAGCTACATTCTTTGATACCATTGGAATTTTGGTCTGCTTTTGCTCCTGTTGACAATTCAGAACGCTGCCTTCTATTGTAACATTTGAATGCTCTCCTCTGGTCATAACCATTCAGTTTGTGAAGTGGGTTCAAGAGGAGTTTTACGAAATACTTATCCCAGCTGTTGGCAGCAATATTCCATCAAGAAGCCTTTGGTGGTGGTGGAGGTGTGTGTATGTATGTGTGGGTATTTGTTAGAGGAGGCAGTGAGGAAGGGAACAGAAAGTCTTGTTCCACAGAACAGCTTCTTATTGGCTCCCAGAGACTTTGTTCAGGTAGTAAATTGCCATTCTGGCAATGTGTTGTTCCTTCAAAAAACAAAATAAAACACCTTGTTACAGTTTAAGGAAAACCACCTAACACTTTTCAGCCAGTGGTTTGCTACTCTGAAGCAGTGGCATAAGATATTTTATTGGCTGTTTTATTTAATTTTTTAATCTTTATTAACCAAGAGTTGCCTGCATGATGTCTAAATGTCTATTTGGAAATAATTGGAATTTTTGAGTTTTATTTGCATATCTGGCATTTAACTTTCAGATTGTCTGAAGTAAAAGGAGAATAGTTCTAATAAAACTTTGATGGAGCAGATAATGCTTTGCTTTCTCTTATGCCAGTGGCTATAAATACTCTATTTTCCAGTGTATCAAATATTCCAGGTAGTGGGATTGACTATCCCAGGAAGGTGAATGTTTCATATGGAATCAATGCATATAACAGAATGGATCCCTACACTCTGAGAAATTAAACTAGTGAATTAAAAACAAAATCTTATCACAAGTATGCTAGCACACCCCAACAACCCCCTCTAACACACACATATACACTCATTGTTGGTCAATGCACAAGATTTGTACTGCTGCTTGCCTGACAGGCTAAACATCTTCCTGAAGCAAGTATACTCTTTGCTCTGTGGCACAGACATATTTAATCCAAACCAATGGGGAAAAAAAAAATAAAGACAGAGATGTATTACACTTCATCAAGGCCCTCTGTTTCATTGACATGATACCTCTTGAGTTCCTTGTAATAAACTCAGAATTTCCCTTTTTTCCTCTACTGTCTTTATGTAAAAATGTGTAACAGTGTCAAAGGAAGAGAAAAATTAGTGTTCTATCCTTTGAAGACAAAGGATTTGACTGGTTGGCTTCTGGAAGTATTTTTTTCTCATTCAATTATTCTAAATTTCTCTTGGCACAAAACTGAGTGATAATTTCCACATTAGTCTTTAGCTAATGCCTCTTAAATGGAAGATATTAGCAATTTATCATATTCACTCAAGAGCTAAGACTTCTGTAAGATTTCCTAGTTCTCTTGGCACTTTTGCACCTGGTCTGATTGCAAGCAGGAATGAGGGTTCGGAGTCTCACACTGTCAATAATTACATGGCTTGGTCCTGGGGTCCCCTATACTCCGCAGGAAACCAAAAAGAGTAGAAACCTCTAGACTCTGAGATTACTTGGAACCCTCAGATCATCTAGTCCTGTGGTTCTCAACATGTCCTGTGCATCACAGTCACCTAGGTTGCTTTAAAAATATAGATGCCTGGGTTGTTGTCCCCCAAGGTTCTGATTTAAGTTGTCCTGAGAGGATCAAGTATTGGTCATTTTGGAAGCTTTTATATGATTTTAATGTGCATCCAGGGTTGAGAACCAGTTTTCTAGTACCACTTCATCATTTTGAAGAAGACAGTACTAGAATGAAGGAAGAGAAGTCACTCAGCCGAAGCTACAAAGGTAGAATTGGGTCTGGTACTGAGCTCACCCAACCCTTAGTAGTGGACACTTTCCACATCTTGTAGTGGCTGTGCTCCTGTCTCCAGCGAACTGACACTCAGGATCATTGCCTGAATTTCCTTTTATGATCTTGACTGAGGATCCTTGACTGCTTCCTCGGTCCATTTCTATGACTGCACTTCAGTTTTGTCTGTACAAGAGGTGGAACATGAAGTCGAGCAAGGACCAGAATTTAAGTCCCCTGAGGCCCAGTCTACTACTCTTTCTATCACGTGATCATAGTGAACAATCAATTGATACATAATGAGTACTTTTTGTATATTAGACACTAACAACTCCAGTATATGAGGCAGATACTCATATGCCCTATATTTTACAGATAAGGAGTCTAAGGAAATCGCGATCCTCCCCGCCCCGGCCCCCCGGCAAGCAGGTGGCAAGTCTGGGATGAGTCCTGACAATTGGACTCCCCAGCCGGTGCTGGTAATCTCTTAATCACTTTGCTATTCTGAAGCCCACTCTGAGAATGTAAGGTGTTGAATAGCAGCTGCTTCCTTGTTTCTTTATCAGAGGTCTTGTGGCACCTGGCTTTGGTGCCCTTAGTTCCTACTAACTGGGTTTTCTGCCTGACTGAGAGATTGAGTCCTTGCCTTCCCCTCTATTTTCCCAATGAGTGACCAGATTAGGGGCAACCTATTCTCTTCAAGACTGTTTTAAGGTGCTCTGTTTCCCTCTGTGACTTTGTTTCCTAAATCCTGTCTTTCCTTTCTCTTGTGGGCCAGTATAATATTTTATGCCTTACTTTTGAGCACATGTTCTCTTTACCTTTATATAGACATTCTAAACACAAACTTTACTGTCCTGTTTAGACCGTTGACTTTTTCCCTAGTGCTGTGAGTTTGGCCGTGTTCCCCATTTTCCCTGGGATTCCCCTGTCTGGACTTTTATACCACTCCCTAACTTCTCTCATAATATCAGCAACAACAGGAAGGGATTAATCATTTTGCTTCTGCTATAGCAGCAGGTGCATTGGAAACAAGCTGGTATGTTCCGTGAAACTGACAGGTCAGTGGGTCAATGTACTCTAAAGAACTTTTAAAATCTTTATTTTTAGGTACCACGTATGGAATTAATTTTCTGATTGATTTTGTTGCTTTGAAATTCTACAGAACGGACTTTTTCACACCTAGGGGAAAACCTGTATGCATTTTTTGGTTAGATGAAGCTTACTGAGATGAAAATAAACATGACCATACTGTAGCATAGAATTTTCTGAGCAATAGAAAGTAAACAAAAAGTGAAAGATTAATAACAATAATTATTCTGTAAGGAGTATTTACATGTAAATTCAAAAAATTTAATGTGATAGATTCAGTTATGACATGGCACTGTTTTTAGAATCACCTTGCAGAAGACAAGTGCTCAGTAAGTGTTTGTTAAATTGAATCCATTAAATATCATGAAATTGAGAAAGTAAACATCACTGACCAGTTTCCATTGATTGAACTGAATGCAATTTTTTCCTTGATAAACATGGTGATGATAATTAGCGATTGTGGGTGATTATTGCTGTTTCTCAGTTTTCTCTAAACCTTTAATGGTCACATACTGCTTTTCTAACAATATAAATTAAAAATCAACAAATGCTTTAAGTGTTAATTAGAGTATCACAGAATAACCAATGCATAACTGGATGGGAGCTGGATTTAGTAGCTTTAATTAGCATAATATTATATATATGTATTTCTATTAACTGACTAGACCTCTTACTTTAAAATACAATGGTATAAGACATAACTATTGACAAAAGTCTACTTGCAACTTTTTTCCCAAAACTGCAACCAGGCTCTTATTGTAGTTGATTAGCTGGAAATGCTCCCACCCTTGGAAATCTATTTTGAAGTTAGTGTTGCTCCATTCCTCTCCAAGTGGTAAAGCAACAGCTGCCATTTAATTAATGCTTCTGCTGACAGTTCTGGCTGAACACCATTAAATTTCCCTATCAGCATCAATACTATCCGTGCTACTCCAAAAGGAAATATTGATTATAGTTGCTTGATTTTGCCTTATTTCACCATAGCTTTCTTTCTTGCATCACTTCCTCCAAATTCCAATGATGCCATTATTTACATCACCATTCACATCTTCCAGGGAATAAAGTCCCAGTGGAACACATGTGTTCCTGGTGATGTATTGCCATGGAATCTTACCAAAACGAGCACGTGAAACACTGAGCTCAAACAGAGGAGAGGACAAGGGGGAAAACCAGATGAAAGTGACTTACAGTTTCTCAGAAAGTGAAGAATTTTGTCTTTTTGAGAGAAAGATTAGAGAAAAAGCAGAGCTCTTGTTTTCTACATAGTATTAATAGAAGATTAAAAACCTCCAATTCAATTGATATCTGGATTGTATTATTATTTCAATTTCTGTTCCCCGACGCTTTCGTAAGAATTGGATTTCAGTAGTGCTGTCACTAGTATTGTGTGAGAATTAAAAAAGATTTGGACTAAAACATGCATAAGAAATAAACTTTTAGAGTACAACAACCAACATTCCAGTATTTACTTGTTATAACCCCTAGCAGTACCTGACTCATACATTGACTGAGGGGTTACAACAAGAGACTGAATTAAAACACACCACAGCAAGAGCATATAATTTTGGGAGTAGATGTAGGTAGATATGGAGCTCAACTATTCTAAGTTTTTTTTCCTTGTCCTGAGTGTAGATAAAGTTTTAAATTTTACCCTTCAATACATCACATATACATATTGTAATCTCCCAGGTGACCACTAAAGGATAGAAGCACAGTACATAAATTCCAAAATAGTGTGGGGGAAAACTTGAATTAGATGAAAATAATAGGAGAGAAGTTTATGGGAAGGTCAAATAAAAAGCATAAAATAAGATGGTAAAGATAAACGTAAATATATTGGCAATTGCATTAAGTGTAAATAGACTAAATGTTCCAAATAAAAGATAAAAAATTGGAATATGTTTTAAAAAGCTAATTAGATGCTATTTACAAGATATACCTCCACAGGGGATTGATTTCATGACCTCCAATGGATACCCAAATTCATGGATGCTCAAGTCTCACATAAAATGATGTAGTATTTACATATAACCTATGCACATCCTCCTGTATACTTTAAATCATCTCTAAATTTATCATAATACCTAATACATTATAAATGCTGTGTAAAAAAAAAAAAAAAGATTTGGGCTGTGTGAGATCACATGATTATAGAATGAGGTCCACTCAGACTGCTTATCTTGAAGAATATGTCCTGAGGCTCAGTCAGGCAAGGCCCCTGCAATTGTAGCTGGAAGAGGGGCTGGACTGGTGCTGAACTGGGAGCATGACTAGGAGAACATGGGATCCAAATGGTGTGGCATTAGATGGCAAAGAGTGGTCCAAGCTAGCAGCCGGCACCTGAGGGTCTACCATGCAGGTATGGGGTGGAGGATGGCAGGTAGACGATGGCTGCATTCTGACACAGGCAGGGAGTCAGTCCGTGCTTGGGCAAGCTTGTCGGCAGGAACAGGAAGGAGAGCAGGGAGGTGGAATTCAGTAATAAAATAGCTGTGGAGGAGGAGCCTTCCTAGAGACATGAGTGAGATGTGAATGAGATGCCAGCATTGTAATACAGTGTCAAAACAACTAAGGCATGCTAAATCCCAGTACTGGACTAGAGCTCTGTGTCTCTCCTGCTTCACATTCAGTAAGCATAATTCACTCATGCACTAAATATTCACTGAGACTCATAAGTGTCTGGCACTGAGCTAGGGATTGAGATACAGTGGTGCATATTATATTATGTCTACTCTCTAACAAGGGTTACAGGTAAAACAATGGCAATTTCAGTGCCATGTGACTAGTGAGTAAATGGTTTTGTAGGAGCACAGAAGTGGGACCACTAATCTGGTTTGGGGAGGTCAGTGACTGGTCCAGAGGTCATAGATGGAGTAAAGTGACTCTCAATGTGGGAAAGGGGACTGCAGAGGCTGAAAACAAGATAGGGCCTGACAAACAAGGTCTAACGGAATGCAACAGAAATGAATGTGATTGAAAGGATGATTTGTTGCAACAAGTCCACGTAGCTCTACAAATGGTGGAGAGCTAGTAAGTTGCATTCTTTCACTTATGTGATAATTTTAATGTTTTTAAAAATAAGGTGATGGGCCGGCCATGGTGGCTCACATTTGTAATCCTAGCACTCTGGGAGGCTGAGGTGGGAGGATCACTTGAACTCAGGAGTTTGAGACCAGCCTGAATAAGAAAAAATTAGCCGGGCATGGTGATGCGGACCTGTAGTCCCAGCTACTTGGGAGACTAAAGCAGGAGGATAGTTCGAGCCCAGAGTTTGAGGTTGCTGTAGCTATGCTCACTCCATGGCACTCTAGCCTGGGCAACAAAGTGAGACTTTGTCTCAAAAATAAATAAATAAATAAATAATAAAAATAATATGATGAAGAGGATCCACTATATACATATATGTTCACCATACTTAAATCCTTAGTGGCCATAAACGAGCCAGCCAAATATGCATCTTGTTGGGCTAGAAAATTCCTGACCTTCACCACCCACATTGCTGAGTATTCTTTCCAAACAGTGACTACTCTCAATATGTCTAAAAACAGGTGATGAATTCTTCCTATGAAAGTATTTGCTTTAGGACTTTTACAATTTTGTGCACTTTGAAAAAAATACTTACATATATTCAACACTCCACTTCAACTGCCTAATTGCTGCTGAGGCAATAAATCTGTGTGATAGCCAGGAAGTTTTTGAAGCACAAGTTGAGAGTATCGCCTTACCACATATTAAAATGAATTTTGAGCCAGTGCGGTGGTGCATGCCTGAAGTCCCAGCTACTCAGGAGACTGAGGCAGGAGGATCACTTGAGCCCAGGAATTCTTGAGCAGCCTAGGCAACATAGTGAGACACTATCTCTGAAAAAAGAAAGGAATTTTGAAATCACACTAATTCAAGTACTTTGGTAGTGGTATCAGAATCAGTTCACATCAGATGAGGAGATCAAGGGAAAATAGCAAAGTCCAGAAAAATGCACCTATATATAGGAATTTAGTGTTAGGAAAAAAGAGACATTTCAAAACTGTAGTGAAAATATGAATTAATTAACAGGGTTGAAATAACTGGAAGAAAATGAAATTAAATCTCTATGTTGCACCTTATACCAAAATATGTACAAGATGGACCAGAAATTTAAGTGTAAAAAAATGAAAGTGAAATACTATAATAAAAATACATAAATAAATAAAAAATTTAAAAAAGTATATAGGTGAGGTGGGGAAGACCTTCCTAAGCAAGATAAAAAAAATAGTAAAACAAAAAAATAAAATATTTCACTCCATAAAAACTGAATGAAACTTTCACACTGAAAAAAATCTTCAATAACCCTCATGAACAAAATTAAAATTCAAGCTGCAATTTGTGACAAAAATAATCAAGGACAAATATCCTTGATATAAAGAACTCTTTTAAATGAATAAAGAACAAGAGACACAACAAGAAAATGGGCAAATGACATAAATAATTTGTAAAAATGTTTAACCTTACTGATAATTAAAAGTTCAAAGTAAAAGAAGATAGTATTATTTTGCCCAACATATTGGCAAAGACAAAACAATTCAGCACCCAGTATGGTGACGGTATGAGGAAATGGTCATTATATGTTGCTGGTGGGAAAATCAACTGGGACAAGCTTCCTGAAAAACAATTGGGCAGTATGTGGCAACAATCCTTACAATCAGAAGAAAAATAAGGGTACTTCCATTTTGAAAAACAGAAGAGCCTAAACACTTGTAATGCTTTGAGAGTGCATTGTTTTCTCTTCCTCCTATTCTCAGATCTTGCCTATTGACTTCTAAAAATTTGGCAGACCTAGAGACTCTTATTTTTTTCTTTTAAAAAGAAAAGCCAACATATTTCTTCCTTAGCTGCTTAATAGGATTTCCTAGAAGGGACCTTGCCGGATTAGAGTTGTTGAAACAAGGCTGCACAGTCCATTCTGCCTAATCACTGAAGTGTCGAGTACATCTTGATGGCAACTTATTTCCTGAGTAATGTTATTATCAAAACATACACCGATTGCCAAAATGGATACATTTATGACTAAATCCTGAGGGTGAGGGACTGTGGAGCAAGTGCGTAAAATGCGGCACTGGACCAAGGAACTCCTTTGATCACTGCCTTTGATCACTACTTAGCAGAAAACTACTCAGGCTTATTAGGATTGGACTGATCCCGGAAAGGGGTACTAAAGCACAAGTACTGGGCAATCTTTTAAGTTCAAAAGATTTGGAAAAAATCTGAAAAAATTGTTTTGCCATACATTTGTAGATACTGGTAGATGCTCAGAGGTGTTCGACTCTAACCTCTTTTTGTGAAAGATGCAGCTGAGACTCAGAAAGTTTAATTTTCTCAAAGTCATATAGTTTATCAATTCATATATGTGAATTCACAGACAAGCCACAGCATCGTGTTGCATATCTTCCTGGAATCCAGAACACCACCTGTTTTGCGTTATTTCCCAAGGTACCTGTTCTATAAGAGCTCATGCTTTCTCTGTCTCATCATGCCTCTGACACCACCAGATGATGGAGTTTTTGGCAGATGTCTACCCATCAATCCTGCCTATTAGTATGGGGGATGGAGAAAGGCTAGTGCTAACCTTGGTCCTAGTTACAGAGTGGTGCGTGGGGTGAATGTGTGGGGTGAATGAGGGGTCCTGTGAGGGTGGTACATGATTCTCAGCTGCTTCTTGCTGCACTGAGAGCAGGGACATTTTGTGAATGAGTAGGAAGCAGGGATGTGAGTAAAATGTCAGTTGAGACCTCGTGTGCTAACCTTCTTCTGCTTTCTTTTGGGGAAGCCCAGTTTTGGAAGAAGCCACTGTTAGAAGGTTACCCAGAGTGAAGCTAAGCATTAAGCATTTTAAGCCAAATTGGCCATCTAGATCATCTTTTGCTGTTTGCTCCTGCAAAGAATGTGCTGAGATGAGTAGTGTTACCCTGTCATGTCAATTATCCTTCCAAGTGTTTTCTTCATACTGGGCACAAGTGAATGAGATCTCTTTACTTCTGTCATGCCCACAGGTAAAGAGGAGCGAGCCCAAGCATCATATATAATTCTGTTAATTACAGTGTAAGTTTGAATAATGGCAACAACTGTGCTTTATTTCCAACTTCTATTTAGTGATTGCCAGACCAAGTAATTTAGCTAACAGTGCATTTATTCAATGAATTCATCACATTTTCCATTTGTAGCCCCCATTTCTTTAAACAGCCTAGCCAATAACATTCTCATGTCCTTGTTTCATGTTATCTTTCATAGTCTTCCTCACATAATGACACTGTGACTTGTGGGAATTGTTTCCCACCTCCCCTTTCCCTCTGGGTTCAAGCCTTGGTAAGTGCAAATTTTGTTCCCTTCCCTGCCATGGGGACTTTCTCCATCAGGTTTTTTAATCAACTTTCCATGCTTTCTTGGGCTTATTCCTTATTATCTCTTATTTCTTTTCAGATTTTCTTTCTTTTAAAAAATTTGAAAATAAATCATTAATATTATTTTTATTGACAAATTATAATTGTACACATTTATGGGGTACAATTTGATGTTTTGATATATGTATACAATGTGGCATGATTAAATCAAGCCAATTGACATACTCATCATTTCTATTACTTATCATTTTAAAAGGTGAGACACTGGAAATTTACTCTCTTAGCCATTTTGCAATATATTACATTATTATTGACTGTAGTCACCCTGCTATGAAATAGATTGCAAAATATATTCCTCCTGTCTATCTGAAATTTTGTACCCTTTGATCAACAACTCCCCATTCCCTCCTCCCTTCCCCAGCCTCTGATAACCATCATTTTACTTTCTACTTCTACGAGTTCAACTTTATTAGATTCCACATATATGTAAGATCATGCCAGAACCCTCTTTCTGTTATTTCTTCTGCTCCAGCCAGTCTTAGATTATCTTTCAACATTAATATATACAAAAACTATACCAATCAAGAGACTTTTATTAATGTTGTAGAGAAAGTTGTTATTCACAAAGGATAATTTCTTATCAATGATTAACCTTCAACCTCAAGATTTATTATCAATTTCCATTTAAAACTATTAATCCCAATCATTCTCTGAGAAATATCCATTTTGGAGGAGGGAACTGGGTTTAAAGAACAAGTTACCATTCAATGAGGGGTCAAAACGGACACTTGGGAATAGGAAGATGGCCTGACTTGCCTCTCTTCTTAGGTTTTAATATTTATTTTTCTTTTCTGGAATTTGGTGTTTTAAAGGGGAATAGTATCTATTGTACTAAGATATTGGGAGAACATGGCCTGAGTGCAATGATGGTAAAGGGTATTTAATATACTAAGAAAAGGTCAGAATCTTGGTTACATAAAGTTCGCAGCTAAATTCCAGAAATTTTTCAGAAGTGCATTGGAGCAATAGCTTAACATTAAAAGGAGAGTTATAAATGGGTATTTAAAATATGTAGAATAGAATATGTAAAATAGAATAGGTTGGGCACCGTTTTTGAAAATATTCTTGAAAATATTCTGCATAATGTTGATGTATAATTACTTTCTCTTACTCAACTTATTTCTTCACTAATAGTGGCTGATTTATTTACTTAGTTTGGATCACACCAAACAGAAGGTTACATGTAACTCCTACATTGTGTGTGATCTGGCCCTAACTACAGAAACAATTATCTAAACATTTTCCCAGTGTCCATTACTTAAAGCCCAATTAAACTGAATGACAAATTAGGAATCATGACACCAAAAGACTCAATCTATAAACTTTCATGTAAATATGACAATCATTAATGTTAATTTTAATATAACTATTATAGCTATTGGCTTTAGAAAGAAAAAAAAGGACAATAATAATAATCACAGTTACTTTTAATGAGTGCTTCTGACA
>CAUYSK010105490.1:0-13719 GCA_963575035.1 Avahi laniger
CTCTGGGAGGCCGAGGCGGGCGGATTGTTTGAGCTCAGGAGTTCGAGACCAGCCTGAGCAAGAGCGAGAACCCCGTCTCTACCAAAAATAGAAAGAAATTAATTGGACAACTAAAAATATATAGAAAAAATTAGCCGGGCATGGTGGCACATGTCTGTAGTCCCAGCTACTCGGGAGGCTGAGGCAGTAGGATTGTTTGAGCCCAGGAGTCTGAGGTTGCTGTGAGCTAGGCTGACGCCACGGCACTCGCTCTAGCCCGGGCAACAGAGTGAGACTTTGTCTAAAAAAAAAAAAAAAAAAAAAAAAAAGATATAAAATTACAGATTTCTCTGTCTTACCTTTTCATGAACAAGTAACCTAACCCTAGATAAAATCATTTTGGAAAGTAAACTCCACAATATATATCATCAGCTTTTTTCCGACATTCCCAGAGGAACACCAGAAAGTAACAATGGCTACTATAGCACGCTCCCATTAAATCTGTTGTCCTAACATTTTCATAATCTCTTCTTCACCTGTATCATAACTCCCATCAATTCTTCCCACTTAGGATCATAGAATATTAGGGCTAGAAGGAATTCTTAGAGATCATTTCATATAATTCCTTCACTTACGAGAGGAAACCTGAAATCCAGAGAGATTGTGTGCCCTGTTGATTAGAGGCAGAGTTGGGACTAGAACTGAGGTTTTCTGAGGCCCAGTTTACTGCACTTTGCACTATGACATGTCTTATTTAGTTTGAATTCATCTCTAATTCACTGAGAAATATTACTAAGAATTAAGTTTTAGGCACTCAGGGGCTCAATGCCGGCAGAGATCACAAACTAAAGAAAAAGACAGGTATTAACCTTAGAGAAATGAAAACATGTGTTCACAAAAAGACATATAAGAATGTTCACAATTTTATTTCCAAAAATTAAAAACTGAGGCCGGGCGCGGTGGCTCACGCCTGTAATCCTAGCACTCTGAGAGGCCGAGGTGGGCGGATTGTTTGAGCTCAGGAGTTCGAGACCAGCCTGAGCAAGAGCGAGACCCCACCTCTACTAAAAATTAGAAAGAAATTATTCGGCCAACTAAAAATATATATTAAAAAAAAAAAATAGCTGGGCATGGTGGTGCATGTCTGTAGTCCCCGCTACTCGGGAGGCTGAGGCAGAAGGATCACTTGAGCCCAAGAGTTTGAGGTTGCTGTGAGCTAGGCTGATGCCATGGCACTCACTCTAGCCTAGGCAAAAGAGTGAGACTCTGTTTCAAAAAAAAAAAAAAAATTAAAAACTCAGTGTTCATCAATAAGAGAACAGATAAACTGAGGTATAATCATATAATGGAATACTACTCAGCAGTAAAAAAAAAAGCATGAACTACTGATACATGCATTAACATGAATCTCAAAAGCTGAATGAGAACTGCAGAACTTTCAGTACCTAACAACTCCATCAAAACCACCGCATTAGACCAAAATCTAGCATGGCTTCTAGCAGCATAAGGCTGGGTCCCTAAGATGACCATAATCACCCTCTCCCACACCCACCCCCCATTAAAATGCCAACTTGAGAAAGTGGAACAGAGTCAGAAGGATTTACTGTTTGTCCCAGCCAACACCTGACATAGGCCCCTGACCTCTCTTTCTTACAGCATGTACTAAAAAGAGCTTACAATTGTAAATATGTATCTCTTACAACTCAGCAGTGTCTTTCTCAAGGACCTGAGAGCCATTCCTTTGAAATGTTATCATCAGGAAGGATGGGGCCTGTCTCTCAGTCTCTGTGGGAGGATAGAATCCTAACTTGGATAACTGTCAGCTAGCAGACACAGCTAGCCTAATCACATTTACACTGACCAACCCTTTGTACTTTTTCAGCTCTCTGACTCTACTGAGCTCCCACTCTCTCCCCTCCTCATTCTCCCTTTAAAATGCCCAGTCATCTTCATACAAATCAGAATGGAGCTCAGCTCTTTCCCCTATGGTTAGTAGTTAATGAAAACAACTTGTATTTGTGGCCTTGACTAACAACCAGCTGTGTTTACCTTTGACATGAGTGAAGAAGCCAGATGTAAAAGAATCTATAATGTATGGTTCCATTTTTATTAAACTCTAAATAAAACAGGCAAAATTAAGTTATGGTGATTGAAAACACAACAGTGTTGGCCTCAAGGTAAGGAGGTAGAGGACTGGAAAGAAACAAAAGGGAACTGTCTAAGGTGATGGAAATTTTATTTCATTTTTTTTGGAGAGGGAATCTCGCTCTGTCGTCCCAACCATAGTGCAATGGTGTCATCATAGCTCAGTGGTGTTATCACAGTTCAAACCTCAAACTCCTGGGCTCAAGGGATCCTCCTGCTTCAGCCTCCCATGTAGCTAGGACTACAGGCACGTGCCACCACGCCTGGCTAATTTTTCTATTATCTATTTGTAGGGGCGGGGTCTGCTCCTGCACAGGCTAGTCTTGAACTCCTGACCTCAAGGGATCCTCCTGTGTTGGCCTCCCAAATGCTAGGATTACAGGTGTGAGCCCCTGTGCTGGCTTGGCCTTTTCTGTTGTTCTTTTTTCTTTCTTTTTTTTCTTAAGCCCCTCCCTTCTAGGATGGAAATGTTCCAAAGTTTGATCCCAGTGTTTGTTACGCAAATGTTATTTATTTATCAAAACTCATTGGACTTTACACTTTAAGATCTGAGCACTTTGCTCAGGTGTAATATGTAAATTATACCTCCAGTTTAAAAAGACAATGACAATGGCTATAGGGCAGTGGTTCTTAAGTTCTTGGATCTCAGGAACACTTTATTCTCTTAAAAATTATTGAGGATTCCATAGAGCTTTTGTTTATATGGGTTATTTCTGTCAATATTAACCACATTGGAAATTTTAACTGAAAAAATTTAAAAATACTTATTAATTCATTCAAAAATAGCAATAAACCCATTTTATTTAACATAAATTGCATATTTTGGTTTCGTTATTTTTATTATTTTTTTGAGAGACTGGGTCTCTCATGTTGCCTGGTGTGGAACGCAGTAGCTATTCACAGCTGCCACCTTAGCACACTACAGCTTCACACTCCTGGGCTCAAGCGCCACCACTGGGCCTTGCCTTGCATATTCTTTTGAAAAACAATTATGTTATCATAAAATTTAGTAAAGAATGGCAGTTTTGCATTTTTTCAAATATTTTTAATGTCTGACTTTCAATGTGTTGCAACATATTCATTTAGTGTAAGTTTATAAATAAAATCCAACCTCACAGAGATGCAGGAGGAAAAGAGGAAAGTATTTTAATAGCTTTTCAAGTAATTATGGATAGTCTTCTTCAATGTTATAACAACAATCAAAACGTGGCAGTTTTTAAAAGATTAGTTACGATGTGGAATCTGAAGTCTTTACAGTGAATTTTTCATACTCCGTAAAATTAAAATCCATTATCTATTGTACATTTAGAATGACTCTTATCCATGCCTGAGTGTGTAACATCAAGCATTGGAAAATATTTGGAAAATATTAGTTTACTGAGTTATATAGATAATGTTGACATATGTAATTACATAGAATTTTTTAAAAACATATTTGTTAATATCACCACCAATCTCATCGGAAAAGTCTTTAAGTACTGGGAAGCTGTCAAGCTCATGACAGCAGATACAAATTTTCCAAAATTCTAATTTCACCTGAAAGCCTGAATTTTATCATTATGAACAAATACTGTCAGTTATTTTCTTTGATGTGAGAGATCACTTTGTTCATTTTCAAGAAAATATCTGCCAAATACCCAAGTCAGAATAACAACAGTATGTCTTTCATTCTTTCAATAAAAAATGGTATTCCATGAAAAAAGCACCTAGTTCAGCTCACAACTCAATTACACAAGTTCTTTCCCTTGTGTAATCCTTTGACAAGCAGGAGAAACACTTTATATATACTTCCCATTTTGTTATACAGAATATTAAAAAGGCATGTATGGAGAGTATTAAAAAGTTAATAAAATTAAGTTTTTACTGATTCAACAAGGACATTCTTAAGTGAAATTACTTTTTCTTTTTTAATTTTTTTTTTTCGTTTTTTCTCCTCCTCCTCCTCCTCCTCCTCTTTTTTAATTTTAAGTACATGGTGGTAAAGAATACAATGACCACCAGTATAGTTTGGTACTGCTGCCTCAATTTGTGCAAAGGGGCCGGGAGTTTTACCTATCATTGCTTTTCACCATAAGTGCAAATATCAAGTGAAAAAAAAAAATAACATCTCAGTATTACTATGAAAATAGTTTTGACATCACAGATTCTCTGGAGGTCCACAGACCATACTTTAAGAAGTGCTACTATACTAGTTACACAGATATACTCAGTTTCTGAAAATTCACTTATGATATGTGCACTCTTCTATATGTACATTATACTTCAATAAAAGTTTTATTTTCTAATATATAGAAAGTAAACATGGGAGAATTTTTTTTTTGGGGGGGGAGACAGGCAAATGCCACCGCGACCGGCTAATTTTTAAAAATTTTTTGTGGATATAGAGTTTTGCTATGTTACACAGACTAGTCCAGAACTCCTGGCCTCAAGCAATCCTCCTGCCTCCGCCTCACCTCCCAAAGTGCTGGGATTACAGGGGTTAGCCATGGCACCAGGCAGCTGAGAATTATTTTATAATCTCAGAGTGGGAAAGGCCTTCGTGTAAGTATGGCATCTTAGAAGCCATAAAAAGAAAGGTTTAATAAATTTCACTACATAAAAATACTTTCTGCATAGCAAAAAAAACCAACAATCCAAGAGAGAAAAGGGTTAAGAATACTAACATACACACCCCAGAAGGGCAAATACAAATAGCTCCCAAAATACTACAGTATGTTCGACTTCGCTTATAATAAAAATAACGTAGTAAAAAAAAAAATAAAAATAACGTAGTAAGTATACTTTACAAATTGGAAAAGACCAAAACGTATGGTAACAAGTAAATTATAGTGAAAGTGTATGGAAAGAGGCACTTTCATACAATACTAGTGAAAGTATAAGTTGGTACGATCTCTGTAAAGAGTAATTTGGCAATAACTGCCAAAGTTAAAAACACACATAACCTTTTTCAAAAGCCGTAAGACTCTTAGCAGTGGAAACAAAAGAATGCACATATCCTTTGATGAAGCAATTTTAACTTTGAGAAATTTATTCTACAGTTACACCTGCACATGTGTAAAACAATGGATGTACAAGTATATTCACTACTGCATTATTTCTAAAAGCAAAAGAATGGAAATATCCTAATATCCATCAACTGGAAATTGGTTAAACAAAGTATGTGGTAGAATATTTGTTCATGTACCATAAGAAAAAGGAAACAATGATTGCTCTAGAGAGGGCAACTAGGTAGCTTGGATCAGGTCTGCAAGACTTACTTTTCACTGCATACCTGTTAATACTTTCTGAATTTGAACCAATATATATGACCTATTAAAAATACTTTTTAAAAAAATTTTTTTTTTTTTTTTGAGACAGAGTCTCACTCTGTTGCCTGGGCTAGAGTGAGTGCCATGGCGTCATCCTAGCTCACAGCAACCTCAAACTCCTGGACTCAAGCGATCCTCCTGCCTCAGCCTCTCGAGTAGCTGGGACTATAGGCATGTGCCACCATGTCCGGCTAATTTTTTCTATATATTTTTAGTTGTCTGATTAATTTCTTTCTATTTTTAGTAGAGACAGGGTCTCGCTCTTGCTCAGGCTGGTCTCGAACTCCTGAGCTCAACCACCCGCCCTCCTCGGCCTCCCACAGAGCTAGGATTACAGGTGTGAGCCACCGTGCCCGGCCTAAAATTGTTTTTAAGTGAGAGAAAGATATGTGATAGGGAGATATGCGAGATATGCCGGGTTCGGAAAGCACAGAACCAAGAATGCTATGGTAAATAGTTGGGCTTTATACTGAGGGCAACAGGAAATTAATGAAAGATTTTAAGGACAGAAATAAGAGATTTGTTCTCTTCAAAACACAGCCACTTCTAGGGATGATAGCTTATCGTTTAACACGATAAGAATTTAAAGAATTTAGAATCTGCACTACACATACGTTATTATATATTTCTCAGATGAAGGAACTGAGATACAAAGATAGGTCATGTGATTTGTCCAAAGTCACTAAGCTAATAGATGGCAAAAACAGGTATTTTTACTAACACACGATCAAAGTAAAACAAGTTAGAAATCCCTGCTTAGCTTTTCGAGTCCTTTAACATTTCCACACCTTAATCATCCCACCTGTGGGAAATGGATGGGAGTGACAACACCGCAAACGCTTTAAAATAGTTATCTTTAGAATCAGTGCACTAGTAGAATCCACAAAAATAAATGTGATTAGGCACATGTGAAAGTTCAAGAGATTGTAAATGTGGGAGCCCAGGTTTCCCGACTATCAAACCAGGTGGTTTTTCCCCTCAGCATCTCTGAGACAAGTACCAGAGACAAGTACAAGGCGCAATGGGATCACACCTGAAGCACCTATGGAGCAAAGTAGAAGGCATAGCCGGAAACAGCGGGTAGGAAGAGGTCCGTGCGGGCCATATCTGAAGAGGGAGGTAAGCCATCTACTCACATTCGTACTTCCTATTGACTGGCGGATACTTGGCCTTGATCGCCTTCTGCTCCTCGGTCAAATTGTAGTCTCTAACATCTGTCTCTTCCTGCGCCATGATTGCACGATTGGACATTCTACTTCCGCCCTTCATCTGCCGGGCTTCGGCAATGAGTTACAACTTCCGCTCTAGGCTCCGCCCCTTGGCACGCACCATTAAAGAACCAGGACGCCATTCTGGAGCTCACGGATGTAGTTCAGCTTCTAGGACTTCCATTCTAGGCCCTGCCGCTTGGATCGCATGTTTAAAAAGCCAAAACCACATCATCTGCGCTTGTTTCAGCACTAGTTCTCTGTAAAAACTAAGGAAACAAGTTAAAGGGCACATTGAGTTAAACACCTCTAGGTAGGAGAGTTGATAATTAGACCTGAAAGGACCCCACATTTCTCATTTCAGTACTCTTAAAAGAATTGTAAGCGTAACAGCCTTTAAGAAAATGGCTGCC
This sequence comes from Avahi laniger, assembly GCA_963575035.1. Classification (NCBI taxonomy): domain Eukaryota; kingdom Metazoa; phylum Chordata; class Mammalia; order Primates; family Indriidae; genus Avahi; species Avahi laniger. Next base: position 7,054 of record CAUYSK010105490.1, read on the forward strand.
CCCGGGAGTGTGCGAGCTAAACCTCTCTCACGTGACACAGGAGACCGAAATCCCATCATCCCCCACGCGCGCAATCGATGAAAGTCGGCTCCGGGAGATGTTGGGGGAGGAACGGAGCGCTTGCCTTGGGCCCCGCGGAAAGCGACTCCGCGCGTCTGGATAGGCCGCGAACACGGCTTCCCCGCCCACTCTGCCGTTCGGTGCCCTCCAATTGGCTGATGTTGGCGCGAAGGTGCGCGAGTCGGCCCTCACGCAGGGGCCGCAGGAAACAATAGAGGCCGCGCGCGCGGAGCGAGCGCCCGCACCCTCCCCGCCCCTCCCGCAACGCTCGATCCCGGGATCTCCCCCGGCTCTCCTGCCCGCCATGGCCGACAAGGAAGGTGAGTGTGCCGGGGCCGCCCCAGAAGGAGGGGGGATGCCGGGGCTGTGCCGCGGCCTCGACACGGCCTAACAGTGAGTGCAGGCCCGACTTTGCTGAGTGCAGTTCGCAGCATCGCAGCCGTGAGGAGGGCGCTCCCCGCGGGGCGGGCTAACGGCGCGCTAGCTCCCCTGGAGCGATGTCTGTCACTGCAGGCGGAGCTGGCGGTGGGGCCCCGGCGGGTGTTTGCACCTCCTCAAGCTCCCTGTCTATCTCTTCTCCTCTCTCCTGGGCCTCCCTGCCCCGCTTCCTACCCCCAGGGCTCGGTGCCCGGGCCTCCTTGTCGGTCCTGTGGGCTTTTCGCGCGCGCGCGCCCTAGAGGCCCGGCGCCGTGGCCCGAACGGGTAACGGGAGTGTCTGGCGGGGATGACCCGGGGAGTTCCGGCCTCCGAAGCTGGAGAGAAGTGTTGGTGCCTCCGCCTAGGGAGATTTAGACAAGTCTCCTCCATTTCAGAGTCATGCGGGTAGCTTTGGAAAGATTTACTTGGTTTCTGTTTGCTAACTTAATTTGTTTTAAAACATTTTAGCAGCCTTTGACGACGCAGTGGAAGAACGTGTAATCAACGAGGAGTACAAAATATGGAAAAAGAACACTCCTTTTCTTTATGATTTGGTGATGACCCATGCTCTGGAGTGGCCCAGCTTAACTGCACAGTGGCTTCCAGATGTAACCAGGTGACAATCTTCTGAACATTATTTTGATGTGTTTCAGTGTAGATTTCTTACATTCATTTTCTCTGTTTTCCTCTTTTTGGTCACTTGGCAAGGGCACGTAATCAGAACCTGTTGGTGACATTTTTTTAATAGACAAAAGAAGTAGGGCAAAATGTAAACTTATTTTATAACTTACCTGACAAGAGAAAACCCGTTGGCTTTTTTTCCTCTGATACCGACTTGAATAGCCATATTACAACTGTAGTTTACCAAATAATAATATAAAACTTGTCAACTTTTAAAAAGTATTGTGGGCAGGGCAGGATGGCTTACACTTGGAATCCTAGCACTTTGGGGGTCTAAGATGGGAGGGTCGCTTGAGCGAGCCCAGGAGTTTGAGACCAGGCTGGGCAACATAGCAAGATCCCATCTCTATCAAAAATAAATTTAAAAATTAGCCTGGTATGATGCTGCATGCCTGTAGTCTCAGCTACCTGGGAGGCCAAAGTGGGAGTATTGCTAGAGCCCAGCATTTTGAGGTTTCAGTCACCTGTGATCATGCCATTGCACTTTAGCCTGGACAGCAGAACTAGATTCTATCACCAAAAAAAGTATTATGATGAGTCTGGTTCTTTCAGCAAAACGTATTTGAATTCTCAAAGTCAGTGGTGGCAGCTAATTTATACAAACATGAATATGTCATGGTACCTCCCTTCAAGGAGCACATTGTCTAGTTGACAAGGCGTAAACTAATGATTACAGTTATGTGTTATGAAAGCAGTTATAGGGAGATAATTAGGGGACTTAGAAAATACCTGAAGGTGGAGTGGTTTCATAGAAGGGAGTTGGGCACAGTGAGGCCTGTAAACATTAATCACATACACTTCTTATATGGAAGTTGCTTGCCTCTAATAGAGGAATAAAATAATTATCGTAAAAGTGGCACAAATAAAATTACCTGAGGAAAATCTCCCTCAACTTGAGTATCAGGAAAGTCTTCTAGGAGGAAATGACAATGCAGAGATGAAGTAGATAATAATATAAAGTTTCATCAAATCCTGTATGCCTGTTGGGAGAATGGATTTTCTATTATAAAATTGCCTCATTTTTCAGAATAACACTAAAAAATTATATTGTGTACTAAGTAACTAAATTCCTTCAAAACTCAAATCTTTAGAAGTCAAGACATTTGCAAAATGTGGTTATTAGCCTATGATGCAGCTCAACAAGTAATAGAAATTTAATGTAAATTTTACTAATAATTTAACAATGAGGCTGCTGTCATTACACTGTTTTAAGGAAGAATGGTGAACTCTGTCCTAAAGGATATGATACAAAACTATAGTAAATACCTAGAAATTTAGACTTGGAAGCTTCTTTATCATGACCAGGAGTTCTGCATTCAGCTGATCATCAGAATTACTTGGAGAGTTCAGGATAATTGGAGTCATTTTTGTCAAGAGTTCTCAGTGATAGTTCAAACCACTTAGCTTATGGCAGAGTAATTGATGAGAAATAGTTGAATGCCAATTCCAGATTTACTAGTCATGTGCTAAATTGTGCATATTGGACCGGTGAATCCCAAATATTGCCCATCTCATACCTACTAAATCATTCTGGAACCTACACTTTTAAAAAGCTTTCCAGGTAATGTAATGATTAGCTAGGTTGAGAAAGCAAGAATTAGACTAAATTCCCTAAGGCTGAAATTTTCACTATCATCTTAGTAGCTTTCTGCTTTAGCAGAACTAGATAAATAATGTGGGGATTTTTTGTTTTTAAGATGAGGATTACTTAGAAGCAAGCAGCCTTAATGCAAAATCTACTTTTTGTGTGTGTGCGCAGTCTTTTTCTGTTATTTGTGCATATCCATGTCCTTTTTTTTTTTTTTTTTGACACAATCATAGTTCTGTAACACTTTTTCTTTACTCTTCCTGTTTCTTTACCTAACCTAAGTGCAGGCAATTCCAATTTTCTTTTCACATCCCTCTTTTCATTCCTCTGTCCTTTTTCTATGTAGGATAGATGTTCTCACAGCTTTGCCTATCACATCTGTGCAGAGGAATCCCTATTGGTATCTCTAGACCCAGCTTCGCCTGAGCTCTTTTTTCAGCTATCTGCTAGGGACTTCTCTGGAGTATCTCATTGGCTTCCCCAACCTGACATGTTCCAATTTAATAATTGCTTCTATAGAGTTCTCACCCCAATTTTCTCCTCCTATTGTTCCTATTTCTCTTTATCATAATTGGCTTTGGTTTGAGGTTTTCTAGGGTTTTTTCCAGTTGACAGGCAGTTAATTTATAAGTGCCAATGAATTCTGCTTGTATAGCATCGTTCCCATCTAGAGGTATTGTAAAACATTGTTGTGCCTTATCTTTCAGGTTTTTTTTTTTGGTAAGAGTCTGGTGCCCAGGCTGGAGTGCAGCGGCTAACTGCAACCTCAAACTCCTGAGCTCAAGCAATCTTCCCAACTTGGCCTCTTGAGTAGCTGAGACTATAGGCATGTGCCACCACGCCCAGCTAATTTTTTTTTTTTTTTTTTTTTTTTTTGTAGAGATGGGGGTCTCACTATGTTGCTCAAGACTGGTCTCAAACTCATGGGCTCAAGTGATCTTTATGCCTTGGCCTCCCAAAGTGCTGAGATTACAGGCCTGAGCCACCAGACCTTGCCCAGAGTATCTGATCTGTAGGTCTGAAGTAGATCTGAGAATGTGAATTTTTTTTCTTTTTTTTTTCTTTTTCTTTTTGACAGGGTCTCCCTCTGTCATCTAGGATAGAGTGCAGTGGTGTCATCATTGCCCACTGGGCTCAGCCCCTCCTGAGTTAGCTGGGAGTACAAGCATACACCACTGTGTCTGGCTAATTTTTCTATTTTTTGTAGAGATGGGCTGGTCTTGAGCTCTTGGCCTAATGCCATCTTCCTCCCTTGGCCTCCCAGAGTGCTAGGATTATAGACGTGAACCACCACACCAGGCCTAGAATTTGCATTTCAAACAAATTCTCAGATGATGCTGATGCTGTTGGTTCTGGGACCACACTTTAAGAACCTCTACTTTATACTGTTAGATTAATCCTTCTGAGGTAACTCAAATGATGCTATGGGCCTGCTTAAAACTGTCGTGTTTCCTTGTTCCCTAGAGTCCAGAATGTCTTCAGTTGGCATTCAAGACACTGAAAAGTCCCTTTTAAATCTTGTTTTTTAACCTTCTCTCCCACTGTGCTTTCCTATATCCAGAGTCACGTTTGGACTTCAGCCTAGTTCTGTTAGTTAGTAAAAATGTGATCTTAGGGAAATTGCTTAATTTTCTAAACCTCAAATATCTTTGTTTTCAAATTGGAATAATATTTCATAGTGTTATGGTATTTAAATAATAAGACATATGTACAGTGCCTAACATGGTGTCTGGCACTTTTATCTATCATTTTTGAGACTTGCTGAGTTCTTCTCTCTTCTTCCTTAATTCCAGAAGTAGTCTTTATTTAAATTCCAATATTCTTGTGTACTTTTCATGTTGTATATATTGCTTTGTATTGTATTGATAATCGTGTACATGACTGCCCCTGGTTTTTTAAGGAAAGGAATCATGTCTTAATCATCTTTGTAATTCATAGCATTTGGAGCAATGTGTCCATTGGTTAAGCACTTAGTAAATATTTAACAATTAGTTTACCTAATGTTCTTTCTTTTCTTTTCCTTTCCTTCCCCCCCCCCTTTTTTTTGAGACACAGTCTCACTCTGTCATCCGGTCTAGAGTGTGGTGGCGTGATCATAGTTCACTGCAACCTCAAACTCCTGGGCTCAAACAATCCTGCTGCCTCAGCCTCCTGAGTAGCTGGAACTATAGGTGCATGCCACCATGTCCAGCTAATTTTTCAATTTTTTTGTAGAGTTAGGGTCTCACTCTTTTTCTGCAGAGTAATTGTAAATTTTTGATGAAGTTAAGAAATACTTACAAAATTAAGTACTGTGTGGTCCCCCTTGTACTCAGCCCTATGGAAGGTACATTAAAAGTAGAAAAGATGGCTCTCAGTAACTTTTTCCCTTTCTTAAAACTTGTTTGTAACAATGCCTTTTGCATGCATGTATATCTTTGACTTTGTGGTCTCTCTTGGTGTTGCTCATTTGAATACTAACCATATATTGCTATTACAGACCAGAAGGGAAAGATTTCAGCATTCATCGACTGGTCCTGGGGACACACACATCAGATGAACAAAACCACCTTGTGATAGCCAGTGTGCAGCTCCCTAATGATGATGCTCAGTTTGATGCGTCTCACTATGACAGTGAGAAAGGAGGTAGGAATCTTAAAGGTGAAGGAAGTAATGATCTTTGGGTTATATCTTTCATATCTTTAAATTATCACAAAAGGGATATCCAGTTTGATAAAATAGCCTCTTATGTTAAAAACAAAACTTAAGTTTGGGAAAGCCTGACTATGCAATATAGATTTTAACTTGTATTAGAGTTGTAGATGTCAGAAAAATGCTTAACACATACTTGATTCTATACCTTTGCTATAAACTTTCTCTACTTAAATGGTGACAGGGGAATTTCTATAATTGGAAGAAGCAAAAAATACATCATACATTATTGCTGTACATTCTTAACAGGGGAAATATTGCTCCTAAGGAAGTGAAAATTGGTATGTGGGTGTGGGTAGATATAAATAATCTTAGTCATGACTGTATAAAGCACAGATATGCTTTATAAAGTACATAAACATAACAGGATATCCGATATTAAAATTTCACAGGATGAACATGGCGGGGGCGGGGGGGGGAAGTCTTGAAATGTTTCTTAGAGGAGCAATAATAGAAAAAAGGTTGAGAAACACTGGCTTAAATTACCCTTTCCAGGTTTAAAGTGATAGAGATGACTTAACCATGGCACTCACTGTGTATACAAAAATTAAATTGCAATGAGCCATTTAATTATACTCTATTTTTAGGAAATAAGCCAGCAGGGGCGGGGAACCTACAGCCTTCTGATTTCAAGATTTTTCTTTTTTAAGTATCAAAGGAGGGAATAAAAGCATTGTCTTTCTCTGCTGCACCCTTTTTAATAAAAGGATTTGTAAAATTTGGATTCAGTCAAAAGGCCACATTCAGGGATCCAGAAGGCCGCATGTGGCCTCAAGGCTGCAGGTTCCGCATGCCTGCCAGGGTTTAATAGCTCATGAAATGCTTACTCCTTACTTTTAAGAAGAGGTGGGCAGCCTGAGCAAGAGCGAGACCCCGTCTCTACTAAAAAAATAGAAAGAAATTAACTGGACAACTAAAAATATATATATACTTTTTAAAAAAAGGCCGAGCGCAGTGGCTCACGCCTGTAATCCTAGCACTCTGGGAGGCCGAGGTGGGCGGATTGTTTGAGCTCAGGAGTTCGAGACCAGCCTAAGCAAGAGCGAGACCCCATCTCTACCAAAAATAGAAAGAAATTAATTGGACAGCTAAAAATATATAGAAAAAATTAGCCAGGCATGGTGGCGCATGCCTGTAGTCCCAGCTACTTGAGAGGCTGAGGCAGTAAAAGGATTGCTTGAGCCCAGGAGTCTGAGGTTGGCTGTGAGCTAGGCTGACGCCACCGCATT
>CAUYSK010105491.1:0-14712 GCA_963575035.1 Avahi laniger
TGACCTTCTCAGGTGTGTGGCAGCCCTGGCAGCCCCCGCCAGGTGGGCCCTGGGCCCCTGCCTAGCCCTCTCCCAGCCACTGTGCAGAGGGTGTCTGTGCCTCACCCCTGCCAAGTCCCATCTCCCAGACCCCTGGGACAAGGGCCCCCTCCAGCCCAGCCCTCACAGGAACACGGTCTCTGTGTCATGCAGGCAGTGTCCTGGAAGATGAACATCAGGGGATGGTCCATTACCACCTGCCGGGCCATGACCTCAGCTGGGCAAAGGTGAGTGTATGCCTCTGACATGACCCACTTTCTGGGGTAACTCGGTTTCTCTCTCTCCTCCCACCCCCCAAGTAGTATTCAGTGCTCCTGCTGTCCTCTGATGTCTCCGTGGCAGTGTTCACATGGATTTCATAGCACATAAGGTGTTTGAGCTGGAAGGGACCTAAGAGATCAGCTCTTCCTGCTCCCTCATTTCATAGAGAGGGGACGCTACTTGCCCAGGGTCATTCACAAGCCAGGGAACCAGCTAGGCCTTTGCTCTTCTGGCAGCATCCCCAACCCGAGGGTACACACAGCTGAGTTCCATAGGGCTGACTTCTTGGAAGGTGCTCTGGAACAGCTGAAAGACAGATAGGACTCTTGGGGGCCTTGTCACAATCCCAGAGGCCATCCCGTTTTTGACCCACTCTGCATCCTGTCTCCTCCCCTGTGTGCATTGTCTATGGGAGAGCCTGTCCATAGCAGCCTCCTCCCTTCCTACAGGTGTTTGGCATTCTGGAGGAAGCCAAGAAGAAGTACAAGTTGGAGGACTACTCAGTCAGCCAGGTCTCCCTGGAGGACATCTTCCTGAGCTTTGCCTGCCCTGTGCCCCTTGTCAAAGGAGAAGACCACCAAGGGCAAGCAGGCCCTTCATCACCCTCCCTGCCTCCCTCAGAGCCTGTTCTGCTGTAATAAAGACATCTTAATGTCAGGTTAGCCCAGGTGTGCATGGCCGGCCATGAGTTGCAAAGGATCCAGAGGTAGCTTGCAGCCCAGCAAGCTCAGTGCAGGCTCTTTCCAGACTGCAGAGCAGAGTGGGGCCCATTGTCGAGAGACCTGACTGAGAACTCTGGTGCACTTCAGTAGAAAGGGATGCTCTCAAGTCCTATCTGGGTGGCCTGTGGTCTCATTGAGACCTGGATATGGAAGTAGCCTCAGAGGAACACCTTGCATGTCCTCTCAAAGGGCAGTGGCCAGGGTAGGGGGTGACCACAGTAGTAATTATGGCCCTACCTGATGCTGGCTCTTTGCTCAGTCCTCTGCATGCATCATGTCATTTGACCTTTCCACCCTTAGGCCCAGGCTGTGAGAACAGGCTGTGGAGGGCTACTCCCTGGCCATGCCCTTGCTCATAGGTGAGAAGTCTGCAAGGCTGAGGGGAGTGTACCCTTCCTTACCCAGAATGCCCTGCCCAGACAATCTTCCCATCCAGAGCACCTTCCCAGGGCAGGCCATGGCACCGGCACATATCCTGAGAGCCGAGGTGAGGTGAGGCAGAGGGCTGTCTGCAGAACTGTGGGCGGTCTGGATGGATGCTTGGGGTGTGCACACATGCGCATCCAGATCCCTCAGCAAACAAGATGGAGCCAGAAATGAGAGAAAAGGGGGCAACCACGGGACCAGGGCTGGAGCTGGTCCCCCACATAACACCATATTCAGGTTGGAGCCTCACAGAGACTGTGAATTCTAAGCTCAAACCTGGTCTCCCAGGTTATAATGACACTTTTCCTGAAGGTAGGAGGAAGGAACATGTTGGTGAGAAGTCACAATTTTTCTGTATGTAAATATTTCGATTTGTGGGCCTTCATTCTCTTCCTTGCCTCCTGCAGATGTTAGGAGTGGGCCTGAATGTGCTCTCACATCAACTCACAAAGTAGACATTACTCCCCCTTCCCAGCGAGTAAGCTATACTTAGCGATATTCTGCAGCGCTGCACAGCTAGCAGGTAGTAAAGCCAAGAGTTTCTCAAAGTGCTCCCCAACCAGCAGCATCAGCATCATCTGAAAACTTGTTAGAAATGTAAACTCTCAGACGCCCGGCCCATCCCCCCTGCCCCCCGCCACGCCTGTTGAATCAGAAATTCTTGGGGCAGGGCCCAGCAATCTGCGTTGGACCAAGCCCTGTAACAGGTGCTTCTCATGGAGCTCGGGTGTGAGAACCCAACGTGCTGCAGACCCGTGCACACTCCAGATGCAGGTGGATGAGGCCGTGCGCCTCTGTCACGTGGAGGCTCACCTCTCCTCTACATGCGCTCCATCTAGCAGCTCTTCCCTCTCTGTTGAGCTGCCCCTGCCCCTTGCCGTGGGCCCCTCAGCTCCCCTCTGGGTAGTGCAGATGGTGTTCTCTGTCCCTTCTCAGCCAAGATTCAGGGAAGTGTCATCCACAGGCCTAGCCCACACTTCCTATGGCCCCTCACCCAAAACACAGCATGGACGCACCCCTGGTCACCACACATCGAACTTCACAAGGTCCCTGCGCCCTGGCCTCTAACCCCTCCACATCTGATCTCTTCATTCCCCCATTGTCTTCCTCTCCCTGAACGGTGGGATGCTTCAGGCTGCCCACCAATTTCACTTTTCCTTATTCCACGCTGCACCCTGCCATCCTTGAGCTTTTTTCTCATTCACCCCAGGCCTTCAACTCACACGTTTTTCCACCACAAACATCCCTGAACTTCCAACGACTAGACTTTTCCAACGAGTTCTCTCACTATCCTACAGCCCAACGGGAAATGGACTGATGTCATACCCTGGAGGAGTGGCTCCTTACCCCAGCGCGGCCCGAGAGGCTCCAACTGCCAGTGCAAGGAGGGTGGGGGCAGGCACGGCTGTAGCTAAGAGAACACCTTTTCCTAAAAAATAAGAAAAATGTGCCAATGAATAAGTAAAAGAGAGTGATTAGGACACAAAGATAGAGTTAAAGGACAACCTAGGGACTTTGAGGAACCAGGGATGCTGTCACTGATTCTATGACAACAGCATCACGGCAGAGTGGGACCAGGGAATGTGGCTGATCTGCTCATTGTTGGATTTAGTTTATCAATCCCTTTGAGGTGCGAGTAGAAGCTAACACTGAAAGTGCACCTCTGCACCCCCCCCACCCGAGACAGGGAACAAAGTAACACAGGGCAGGGGAGGAGGACAAGGTAACAAATTGGGAAACAGTAACCCATGGGGACAAGGTGTGGCAAAGGGATGAGGAATCTGAGGTCCCACCATGGACTACTCCCCTTGCTTTGTTAAAAATAATTTTATTCTTTCATTTGCATAGATGCCTATTTCATTATTGTTTTGTTATATCCTGTGTTTTTATAATTCTTTATTCTTATTAGATTTAAATTGTTTACTTTTTTGTTTTTCTACTGGCAAGTATGTAGAGCAGCCTCCCCTTGCTCTTGTGAGGGCGTGTGGGGCACCTGGGGAGCAGGCCCCCAACTGCCCAGCTCTGTCCACTCCTTGCCCTTCCTCCACCGCCTTCCCGGGGCTGGGGCAGGGGACAGTCCCAACTTCCGCAAGGGCCTCTGGGACGACTGGCACTGGCTCGGAGCCTTGACACCACGCACTGGCCGAGCACCCTGAAGGGCTTCAGGAGCATGAGGGTGTGAGGGGAGGGAGGAAAGGGGCCCAGACCCCTGGCTCCTCCAGGAACCGCCACTCTGTCCCCACCAAACGCGCTCCAGGAGAGCACATGTCCTCCCTTGACGACGTCTCAGGAAGCGAGCCGGTTTCTGAAGGACAGGCCGGATGGGCCCTGCCCAACGCGGAATGATCAAGGCGCGCGGGCGAATTCGACATTCCCCGTGGCTTCCTAAAACATTTCTTTTCAGGAAGAGCTCTCAGGTGGCGGTGAGAAGAGACTGGGGACAGACGGCACGGCATCTGGTCAAAGTGGGGGAGGGGGCAGAGGAGGGTGCGGGGTCAGCCACAGTCCGGGGAAGAAACGGAAACGCGCGGGTTGCGCCGACGAAGCCTTGGAGCTCGGGTCATCTCCCCGCACGGCTCGACTCCCAAACCAGGGGTCTCCACTGCAGCACGCGGCGGAAAGAACGGCCCTGCGGGCTCGGGTCGGGGCCCGAGTCCCCCACACCCTATCACCGCACGGGCCTTCGCGGCCCACGGCGCCGCAACTTCCGGTCAGCGGGGAGGCGGGAGGCCGCGCAGGCTCCGCCAATCAACGGCCAGTGTTCGAATTCGCGTCCTGGCGCGGCCAATCGCGGGCGCGCGCAGCCGGCGGGGCGGGCGGGGCCGGGGCGGGGCGGGCGGCGCCCCCCGCATAGGCCAATGGGAGCTCCGGGCGCGTTTGAAAACTGGGGCGTGGGGCGTGGGGCGGGCGGCGCCTGTGCGGGGCGGCGCTCACTGGCCCGGCGCGGGCGCGCTTGAGGGAGGCGCGGGCTGCTGCGGAGCCAGCGCGGCGATGGGGAGCGGCGGCGGTGAGTGCGCGGGCGGGTGGGAGACGGATCTGCCCCGCGCGCCTGCTGCCTGCCCGGCGCGGGGACGGCGGGTCCTGCGGGAGGAGAGGCCCCGACGCAGCGGGCACGGCGGGCTCGGGCCCCTTTCCCCGAGCGGGGGTCGCAGCCGCCGCCGCGCGCGCTCTACACGCGGGGAGCCCCCAGCCCCAGCCGCCCGCGTCCTGGGTGCGGGTTTGAATGCCCGGGCCGCCCGCATCCGCTCGAGGCGCCTCCTACCCGTTCCCGGGAGGGCAGAGGCTCACGCCAACTGCTCCTCCGGTTCAGGGGCGGGGCTTCCCAAGCGGGCGGCGGGGTGCGACGGCCTGGTCGGCTCTGCCGCCTAACGTCCCGTCTGGTCACCTGCGGGCCGCTCGCTGCGTACTTCGGGGACGGGCCGCGGGCGCCCGCGCTGCCGGATCCTTGTCAGTGGGCGACAGCGGGGTCTGCGCCCTGTGAGAGCTTCGCACCTGGCCGGGCACGTGCCGAGGGCTCAGTGGACCTGAGCTGCGATGTCAGTTATGACAGTGATTATTACACTCTCCAAGTGTTCGTCCTAGAGCAAGAGAATGAGGAACCTCTTATGGTAAAGTCCGTATGATCTGTAGGAATTAGCCGCCGCGGGAGTACGCTTGGCATTTGCAGGACATCTAACTGCTGACAGGAAGACCCAGGTGGGGGGCGGCAATCGTTGGAGAAGCCCTGGGGAGGGTCCCTGCAAACAGGAGAGCAGCCTCTCTGTCAGGAGTGAAAGGAGGAATGGGTAGAAAGGCACATTTGTAGCGGTGAGGGGGCAGGCAGGCTCTTGAGATTCCTGTCTGGGGGCTTGTCCTCTCCTGTGAGAGTGGGGCAGGTCATCTGCTTGGAAGGAGGAAGGGATGGCCAGAGTGGCAGCACCACGGTGAGGAGCAGGGGACACAGAGCTCTTCAGGGAAGGATGGCTGGGCGGCCGCTTCTCCTTTACTAACTGAACCTGTGTAGGTCTACGTATGTGTTGGGATCTGTCAACTCCCCGTTTTACAGAGGAGGACAGAGACTCCGGCTGGGCAGCTCTGCAGAGCCGAGAGTCAGACTCGGACTGGCCTGGCCTCCAAGTCTCTTGCTTCTCTCCAAGGCTGACCCTCCTAATTTGGGCTCGAAAACTAGCCTCTTCAAGTCTGTAGATCTTTGTAGAACATTATGCTTTTTGGTCATATGTACGGAAAGCAGGAGAGCTACCCAGCAAGGGCCCAAGGGCTTTCCTGAGAATTAATTGTGAGAAAAACTATGCTCAGTGTTGGCAGCTTTCACCTTCCTGGTTGTCATGTGGGTTCTGGGTCAGAAACTTTCCCAGTAGCCAAGTTGCATGATGCCTGCTTTTCTCCATAAGTACTTGTTGAATATTTGAACGGCTGATGATGTCTTCTGTGATTTGTACAGTGCTGCTCCTTTATTTAATCTTTGTTTGGGACTAGAAATATAGTTAGTTCCTTCTCTTGTGGGGCAGGGGATGGTAACTATTACATAATCTTCAGATATAACTTTTCATCTTACTGACACCCCTGCGTTTGTTTGTTTCGTAAGTGGTCCACTGTAGGTGTGCCAAGTGTTTCTGTTATCCAACGAAGCGAAGAATAAGAAGGAGGCCCCGAAGCCTAACCATCTTGAGTCTCCCCGAAGATGTGCTCTTTCACATCCTGAAATGGCTTTCTGTTGGGGACATCCTCGCTGTCCGAGCTGTAAGTCGCCAGATGAAAACTGTCAGTTCTAGCTCTGTTGCTTATACCATCAGGGCCTCGTGTCCTTAAATGTCAGGCAAAACCTTGGCTACAAAGGGGGGCAAAAGAAACAAGGACGATGTTGTTAGTAGGTGCTTGAAGATGTTCTGGTTACAGGAACAGGACACTAACGTTTGCCTCTATTCATTGTAGTGTTTATTTGGACAGAGAAAGTTTCCTTTTATGGTAGTTAAGTTTGCATCCCTTGAGAAATAAGATAATATTACACAGAATAAAAATATATTTTTTAGGACCAATCCCATGTAACATCCAACACTGAAATGGACTCTAGGAGTTGTTTTTACAGATACTGAAACCACAACCTCACTGTGAGGTACTTAACCGAGGGTATACACTGAATTTGTGGGAAAACTCCAACGAGAACCCATTTCCTCACTCCCAAAGGCACCTCCATTACATGTGATACACTTTATAGAACCCAGGAGGTGCTGAATTTCCAATGGTTGCGGACACTGTAGCACTTAAGATCCTCCCCTGTGTTCACAGTCCTGGCCTGGGTGCTTCCTGTGTCTGCCAGGGCAGAGGCTGCAGGTGCTACCTGAGGCCAGCATTGCAGTTGTCAGTCTTTCCCTGAAGTTCCTTTGAGCTCCAGGCCACACACCCACCAGCAAGGCCTTGGGTAGAGAAGCACAAAACAGGTTTCTGTCCTACCTGCCCCTATTTAGAGTCAATTTCCCCAGTCCTTGCAGGTATATAACTTTGCAGAGATGTGGGTACTTGTTCCCCTCTTCAGAACCATTGTCCCTTGCCCCCCCTTTAGAATTTCAGAGAAACTCATTTCTGGGCTTGTTTCTCTGTCCAGAGCAGCTGTTACTTGTATACACAGAGACTGGGATCCTTTACTACATGGGATTGGGATGGCGACTGGAGACCCTCTGTCTACGGCGTGTCTTCAGGAGCTTCCAGGAATGAGTTTCGGGTGGCTTCCCAGTAATCCATCCCTGGCTTTCTTGTTCTACAGGTACACTCCCACCTCAAGGACCTGGTGGACAACCACGCCAGTGTGTGGGCGTGTGCCAACTTCCAGGAGCTGTGGCCTTCTCCAAAGAACCTGAAGCTCTTTGAAAGGTACCCTGCACCCTGAGAACAGCTCTGTTCCCCTTGCCTTGGGGCTTCCCAGTGTTCCAGCCGGTGTCCCAAAGCCTGATTCAGGAATGATTTTCCTGTTGGTGTCTCCCATGTCACTGCCTCATCCTTGGGACTTACTGAGGACTGTAGACCTCATCCATCGAGCCACACACGATGTCATCAGTCCTCCTCCATGACACTGGCACAGGCCCACGGTGCTTCCAGAGGGTTCCCACATGACCCAAACATGAGTCACTTGCATATGGACACTTTACACAGCCTTCTTTTCCTTGGGTCAAAGCCATGGCGTGTCAGTTATATTGCATTTCGCTCCTGGGCTGATCCCACCGCCTATGCCCCACGGGCCAGCAACCAGCCCCACTGCACAGGTGTGCTGGTGGTGCCAGGCTCAGCTTGAACTTTAACAAACTGAGAAGCCACAGCTTGGGAGGGGATTTTCCTGACCAGAGTGCACACTGGCCCTCATCTGCCTGAGTTGCCAGAAATCCAGTTAACAAGTACAGAACGGCTGTGTTGCCTTGGCCACACTTGAGCTGCTTCTGGATAAAATGCGTGTATTTCTTAGTGAGACATAATACACACATCATACAATTCACCCATTTAAAGTGTGCAACTCAGTAGTTTTTACTACAGTTAATTGTGCAAACATCACCACTATAAAACTTTAGAATATTCTCATTACCCCAAAAAGAAACCTTGTACCCATTAACAGTCACTCCCCATTTTACAATCCCGGAAACCCTAGGCAACCTCTAGTCAATTTTTTGTCTCTGTGGCTTTGCCTATTCTGAACATTTCATGTGAATGGAATCATATGATACGTGGACTTTGCAACTGGCTTCTTTCACAGAGCCTGATATTTTCAAGGTTCATGTATGACATAGCATGTAATGGATAATTCATACTTGACTATATTATGTAAAAAAATGTTCTATTCAGAAAACAAGTATTCCAGCTTCAAGTGCTATGCGGTGTTGCGTAACCTTCGTGGCATCAAACAGCGCCGTGTTTGTGTTCCTGACGTTTTAGGGCTGCTGAGAAGGGAAGTTTTGAAGCTGCTGTGAAGCTGGGCATAGCCTACCTCTACAACGAAGGCCGTAAGTCATTCCCGCCTGGGCACTGACACTGCTGTCCTGCTGTGTCTCACGGTCTGCCTAACTGTCCCTCTCAGGAGCTTGTGCCCAGATGTCCCCTGCCGAGGGACCCATTGATGATATTGTGACTTTGTAGGTTAAGAGAGTCATGTCTTGTCTTAGCAAGCCCATTAATCTTGTTGGCAAAGAATGACTCTGAGCCAGGGACCCACAATGGGGGCTCCCCCAGCAAACCAGCCTTTCCCCGGGCTCCTGCCCCATCTGGCTAACACCCAGGCCCACATGTAGACACCCGCTCCTCTCTTTGGTCATCCTCTGTGGGACTCTGAGGCGGAGGTCAGTGTGTTTAATCCCACAGGGTGTCGATAGTACCAGTAGCCACGGTTCTAACCCAGAAACAGGTGCAAGCAGGCCAGAGCTGGTCTGGTGCCTGGATTCCTGCATCTCCAGAGGCCAGGTACTCCTGAAAGAACCTTTGCCACCCTTCTTTTAAACAGGGTCTTGCTCTGTTGCCTGGGCTGGAGTGCC
The DNA here is from genome assembly GCA_963575035.1 of Avahi laniger. Taxonomy (NCBI): domain Eukaryota; kingdom Metazoa; phylum Chordata; class Mammalia; order Primates; family Indriidae; genus Avahi; species Avahi laniger. The sequence continues at coordinate 8,960 of CAUYSK010105491.1, forward strand.
ATGGCGTCGTCATAGCTCACTGCAACCTCAAACTCTTGGGCTCAAGCTATCCTCCTGCCTCAGCCTCCCAAAGTGCTAAGATTACAGGTGTGAGCCACTGCGCCCGGCCACAGCCTTTTCTTCTACCAGTTCCTGCTCAGCACCCCAAGGAATGAGCCTGCAGTCTGTACTATCCCACCTTCCAAAACATATGAAGACTGGGGTAAGCTGGGTGCAGTGGCTCAAGCCTACAATCCCAGCAATTTGGGAGGCCGAGACCAGGTCTTTGAGACCAACCTGGGCAACATAGCAAGACCCCATTTCTACAAAATATAAAAAAGTTAACCAGGCATGGTTGCAAGGAGGTGGCCACGCTCCCCGCAAAAAATCGGGTCCCTTTGGTAGGGTTGCAAGGGATAAGAAAATAATAGAGAATGGAAAATAATGGAAATAAAAGAATACACAGAGACGAAGGTAGAGTTTTATAGATTTATAAAGATTATAGGCAAAGCAGGTGCTCAGGGGGCCTGGATTTCTCCGTCAAGCTCAGAAGCCAATGAAATTTTACATGATAATTTATAGGTAGGGTGATCAGTTGCCAGGGGTAACAGATTTACATAACAATAGATAGTTCCTCTTAGGTTAACAGTTTTTCAAAAGGCTTCTACGGATCCCTTAACTAATTCTATCTACGTGAACAAATGGTTACAAAATCTTTCAAAGACTAAGTTCTAAGGTAAATTTATCACTTAACAGAGGGGTTAAACAGAGATATATATTGGCTCCATATTTTCTTCATCAGGTTATTGTGAATGGAGACCAGTAGTCCGGAGTTTTAGGCAGGAACTGCCCCTTGGGCTGACTGCTTATAGCCAGGGTGGCTGTCTGTTCAAGGCGGGCACTCTTTGATCAGCTCTCATGCTGTAGTTTATAGCAGAACTGCTTTGCTTTACAAAGCAAATCCAAACCTTTAGGTCTGAGAATTGCAGCGCCTTGTGGGATACAGCCGCTACTGTCTTTCAGAGATGCCCTCCTGAGGTGAAACAGCTTTCGATATGCAAACTAACACATTCACATATTCTTTCAGGGCAAAACTCCTGAGACGTTTCCTGTCTCCAATATATTTATATTAATTCATGGAGTAACACATGGTGTTGTGCACCTGTAGTCCTGTTTGAGAGGCTAAGGCAGGAGGATTGCTTGAGCCCAGGAATTCAAGGCTCCAGTGAGCTATGATCATGCCACTGTACTCCAGCCTGGGTGACAGAGTAAGGACCCTGTCTCAAAAAAACTGGGGTGTAGCCCACCATGTTCCTACTTCTAAAAGATCGAATGTCTTGCTGAGAGATCATCCCTTCCCTTGTCCCTGCCCAGAATTGTTGTGACTGCAGAGACCCTGACCAACCTCCCCTTCCTCCCTGTTGAGGAGGGCCAAGCTCCTGCCCCCACCCTCCCATCAGAGAGCAGTTCCAACACGTAATGCGTACACCATACAGTTCAGCCATCTGAAGTGTACAGTTCACTGAGTTGTGCAGCCATGTCCTCTAATTTTAAAACATTCTTGTCCCCAGAAGAATCCCCACCCCCACCCTGCACGCATTAACAGGGTTCAGGCAGTGGTTCCCAGCTGGAGGGAGGACGGCGTGGAAAGCCTCCATGGGGCTCCCTCCCTGGCCTGCAGAGTCCAGGCCCTGGGAGGGCTGCAGCAGGGCATGTGGTCACAAACGCCCAGCGCTCTGGGCCTTAGCAGGAGAAAGGGGAGGAGCGCTGTCCTGAAGGGCTCTTCCCTCGCAAGACACCAGCAACTTCTCACTGTGGCGGGCTTGAGGTTTTAGACTTCTGCATTCCGTCCCCCGAGACACGCCTGGGCTCTGTCCTGTCCGTCCCTGCAGTGTCTGTGTCTGACGAGGCCCGTGCAGAAGTGAACGGCCTGAAGGCCTCTCACTTCTTCAGTCTGGCCGAGCGGCTGAGTGCGGGCGCGGCGCCCTTCATCTGGCTCTTCATCCGCCCACCCTGGTCGGTGTCCGGAAGCTGCTGCAAGGCCGTGGTGCACGAGAGCCTCAGGGCAGAGTGCCAGCTACAGAGAGTGAGTCCCAGGACACAGGAAAACCGTGAGCCCAGACCCTGCGGGCTACATGACATCAGGAACCCCGGCGAAGTAGAGGTGCAGTTACGGGGCCCGTTGGAGAGCAGGAGGCCTCAGAGGCAGGGGTGGACCGCGGGGTTCTGGGTGGACGTGTCGACAGCTGGAAACGCGGAGTGGCTACACGGAGCCTGAGACTGAAGTCGGGCTGGTCCTCTGTGCAGGGCAGGGGCCGCGAGGACACAGGCTATGGGAGGGGCTGGCAGTTCTCTCCGCTCACGATCACGCTGCTTTCTCCCTTTTTCCCCAGACTCACAAAGCGTCCATCCTGCACTGCCTGGGCAGAGTGCTAAGTCTTTTTGAGGTGAGTCAAGTTGCTCACTGCACTCGGGCTTTGCATGTTTGACGCATCCCTGGCCGAGATCCAGGAAGTACTTGAAAAGCAGCACAAAGGGGTGACCAAGGCCCATAGCACAAGCGGACAGGCCCTCGTGGAGCCAGTGGCTCGTGTGGACTGGCCACGGGCTTGAGTCCTGGCTCCACCCTCACTGCCTGTGTGGACCCAGGCGAGTGACGCAACCCAGCCTCCGGGTGCTGGTGAGAATTGCAGAGTAGGACGCAGGGGACCCAGAACACAAGGTGCTGCCTGGTGGCTTTGCTGCTGGGGGGCGTTTCCTGCTCAGCTGGACCCCTCTGTCCTTCATGTCCTCATGGGCTTTGTCATCAGTGACCTCCTTTGCGACACATGTGGGGATGGTGGTGGCCTGTAGAGACAGATGCGGCAAAAGCATCAGGGAGGGATGCTGAGGGGAGAGGAGGCCCCGAGAGCCGCCAGCGCCACCATCCAGGCAGCTCAGGCCAGCTCTTTTGGTGCACCGGTGAAGGGCAGGCCCTTGCGTGGCACAAAGCTAAGCCAGGGATCCCCAAACCTCATCCAGGAAGACTGCAGGCCCTGAGGCCACGCGCCCCGTTCACACTCCTGCTGGGTGTCACGTAGTGTCTCTTTAGAGGAGTCATTTCTGCTCTGATTTGGGGAGCTCATCTCACTAAAGGCAGGAGGGCGGTGTGAGGACTGTGGGGCGGAGGGAGGGTGGCTAGCGCGACGGCTCGGCATCGAGCGGAGCGAGGGCCGGCGGTGCCGCGTCTCCCTCCAGGATGAAGAGAAGCAGCAGCAGGCCCGCGACCTGTTTGAAGAGTCCGCTGATCAGGGCTGTCTGGCCAGCTCGTACCTCCTCTGGGAAAGTGACAGAAGGACAGATGTGAGTGCACCCAGGTCTGGGGAGAGGAGGAATTACATTGGCCAAAGGCGTATTCTCTAAACTGGCCCTTGGACGAGATTCTGTCAGCAAGAGGGAGGATCCTCTTAGAGCCCCTGGACCCTCTCCGCCCTGCGGCCCCGGGTCAGTGGCTGCTGTTGGCACCCCAGAAACGACCACTATGCTTTGAGGGATGACACGCGGGAAGCAGCACAGCCGGGGACTTTCCAGGGGTGTGGGGGAACATTTAAGAATCCCGTGGGTCTTCTTAGTTCATCCCAAGACACAACCGCATAAAGGCTCAGTGACTTTCTCCTGCTGACAGATGTCGGATCCTGGACGGTGTCTCCACAGCTTCCGGAAACTCAGGGACTACGCTGCCAAGGGCTGCTGGGAAGCACAGGTGACGTGGGGAGCTGGCCTTTCTCCGAACAGCCTCAGAGCGGTGTTGCCTGGGCCCCCTCACAGGAGGTCAGGACTGGGGTGGAATAAAATCGGTCCAGGACCGGAGCCAAGCCTTAAGGGAATTTAGTTCTTGAACACACAAGGAGAAGAACCCAGAAATGCTTCATCCGTCCTTGCCCATCTCCCTGCTTGCCTCTAAGCCGGCCAGCCTCTTAATTTTTAAATGCTTCTGGGCTGTACCTGCTGTCAAAATCCACACCACTCTTGAAAGTTGTCCTATAGGTAAAACTTATCTTTTGACACAAAACTCAAGGCTGCTTGAGAGTGGAGGCTCACGCGGGACGCGTTCCTGTTCCTGTTCCTGTTAGCACCTTGCTGGTCATGTGACCTGCTCACCAGGGCGTCTGGCGTCAGAGCTGGCAAACTGAGGCTGTGTGGTAGGTGCTCACCAGGTCTCCCCACTTGCAGCCAGGAAGAAGCCCTTGTTTCAGGAGAAATCAAGGCAAGTGGGTAGAAGCTTGTTGTCACCCCGCCAAGTGGGTATTAGCGAGTCATCTGTGCTCGAACACTGGGGAAGAGATCACAAGTCGATAGAGGGACCAACCTGACGTGGCACAGAAAGTTGGGATGTTCATGTCTAGAAAGGCAGTCAACAAGTTTATAAGAAATATAATAATGTAGATCTATTAGAAGCCCAAAGTAATCAATAAGAATATTAAGACCCTGATAGAAGTTCAGAGGGCCTCAGTAGAGTCTCAAAAAAGAGAAAATAAATTCAACCAGTTAAAAAGTGGAATGACATTCAGCCTCACTGCTAGTCAGAAGAGTTTGCCTTGGCCGGGCATGGTGGCTCACACCTGTGATCCCAGTGCTCTGGAAGGCCGAGGTGATAGGATCATTTGAGCCCAGGAGTTCAAGACCAGGCTGAGCAACGTACCGAGACCCCCGTCTCTACAAAAAAGAAAGTTAGCTGGGCATGGTAGCACATGCCTACAGTCCCAGCTACTCAGAAGGCTGAGGCAGGAGGATCACTTGAGCTCAGAAGTTCGAGGTTACAGTGAGTTGTGATCCCACCACTGCGCTGCAGCCTGGGTAACAGAGCAAGACTCTCTGTCTCTTTAAAACAAAACCAAAAAAAAGTATAGCTTTAAATGAGTTGTTTTGCTTATCACATTAGCAAATTATATATATATTTTTTCTCTCTCTGTTTTTGAGTGGAGAGCTAGTAACTTCTGAAAATAGACATCTTTTTAAATGATAGTATATTTTGCTGGCAACGATGTGATAAAATGGGTGCTCCTGTTAATGAATGTGAAAGTCAGCACGAGCCTTTCTGAGAACACGTGGGCCAGGTAGCGAAAGGCTTAACACGGCCGCTCCCGGGACTGAGCACGGAAGGAGCCGGGTGCAGACACCATCCAGGCTGCACGACAATGTTCCACAACGTGGCGAATCAGAATCACCCAAGTGGAAGAATAGGTGAAACACTCGAGCAGATGTTTAATAACATGAGGAGACACTTATGCTATTGTTAGGTGGGCAAAGAAAAGATAAAAATGTATACATACTGCGATCACAAATGTACGTACATGTGATGTTACAAATGCATAGAAAAGTCCAGAAGGAAATATATAAAAATGGTGGAAAATAACCTTCTGAGTGGGGTTTTGGCAGGTCACATGCTAAGTGCTGACACATCTCAGTGAACCCGTGTCACCTGCCAAAGCAGATGCTCTTATTATGATGTTCGTGAGAGGAAGAAACCAGGGTGTGCAGACGTCCTCCGGTTTGCCTGTGGGTCACACGTGGGCCAGGTTTTAAAGCCGGATCTTGCAACCTCAAACTCCTGGGCTCAAGCGATCCTCCTGCCTCAACCTCCCCAGTAGCTGGGACTACAGGCATGTGCCACCATGCCCGGCTAATTTTTTCTATATATTTTTAGCTGTCCAATTAATTTCTTTCTATTTTTAGTAGAGACGGGGTCTCGCTCTTGCTCAGGCTGGTTTCGAACTCCTGAGCTCAAACAATCC
>CAUYSK010105494.1:0-19341 GCA_963575035.1 Avahi laniger
TTAAATTTTAACAATTTAAAATAAATCTAGTAGGATTGTGAAACGTTTGTTATTGAATGTTTGTATAAAATTAGATCTAAAAATTAGGTACAGGCACCATAGTAGCACTTGAGAGGCTATTTACTTACCATGTCATTTTGCTTGGAATAGTACATTTATATGAGGAACATATAAGTGAAACCTCTAGAAATAGATGCTGGGTGAAGATCATGTAGTGGTGTAACATGGGAGAAGGTGTGCTGGGAGTAGTCTATTCTGGGTACAAGCGAAACAGAGTACCTTGTCTGCAGAGAATTTTAAAATAATAATAAAGCTGTTTTAAGATAAATCATCTCTTTATTATCACCATGTGCTAGCAATTCTAAATAACATTGGTGATAAAAAACTATTTGTCCACAAGACAGAGAGTCCCTATCATCTCCCTCCCTCTTGGTATGCCACTGACTGAGATAACATATTTTCTTATTAGATATACAGTATTCCCCCGTGCTGCACGCCCCCACTTATCCATAGAGGATATGTCGCAATAGTCCCAGCAGATACCTGAACCTGGATAGTACCGAACCCTACATATACTGTTTTTTCCTATACATACATCCCAATGATAAAGTTTAATTTATAGATTAGTCACAGTTAGAGATTAACAATAACTAATAATAAAATAGGAACAATTATAACAATGTACTGTAATAAATGTCATGTGAATGTGGTCTCTATTTCTCAAAATATTGTACTGTGTCACCTATTTTTGGACTATGATTTACCACAAGTAACTGAAACTATGGAAAGAGAAACTATGGATAAAGGGGGGACTACTGTACCCCAATTTTATTTTCATTTTACTCTTTCATATATACTCTCTTATCCCCGTAGCAAACAATTGCATTACATTTTTCAAGTAAATGTGAAAACTTAAGAAACATTAGGTCAGTTATTTAAATCCAATTTACTATGTAGCAATGATTATTAGATGACTTTTAAATTTATCATATATATGATATATATTTTATACATATATAATTAGTCATTGTTTGCTAACTGCCATTGTGTGTATAGGGCATTTTCACTAGTTTCTAACTTCCTATTGGTTTTACAGTTTGATTAGTGTGATATTCCAGAATTAATTTAGTCTCTAGTTCATTAGATCTTAACCTACAACTATGTAATTCTTCTAGGATACTTAGGTATTTACTACTTTAGAAGAATTAATGTCTTAAAATGTAAACTATTATACTGATGATTATTTCAGCAGTATGTTTAAGATTAGCTCATACTTCTTTTTTAAGGCGTTTATGGTTTATTCAGCCAAAAAATATATCAAGTTAAGGAATAATTTGACTGTGTATTGAAAAAAACCAAAACTAAAAGGAGTGGTGCAAATGGCATCAGCATGGGATTTGAGCTCTTGCTTAGCATATTATTAATACATATTTTCTGTGTTATTGTGTAGTAAACAGGACTATACTTACTTTACTGTGGCTAAATTTAATTACTATTAATTTCTGATTTTTGGTTACTGAATTTCTTAGTGCAGCTTCTGGCGCAGCTAAAAACTGTACCTTTTTTTCCTTTTTATGGTTGCATATTTGTGTTTTCCAAAGCCTGAAAGAAAAGCTCATTTAGTAATTGATTCATAATTTTTAGCAAATTATTTCCATGAAAACCTTTAATCATTTTAAAAACATTACTTTCCTTTTCTTTTTTAAACTAGAGTCGAGTATGCCCATTTCTTATAGATCCTTCTTCCCAAGCTACAGAATGGTTAAAAACACATTTGAAAGACTCACGTTTGGAAGTTATTAATCAGCAGGTATGTATTACTAATAATTTAAATATCATGTTATAGTGAAAAGAACTCTAAGTCTGTAATCAGAAAACATAGATTCAAGACTGAGCCTTATAACTTACCTGGTGTGGGATCTGGGGAAAGAAATGTAACTCTCTTAGGTTAAACTTTCTAATTTGTAAAAAGGGGATAAGAACAAAAATCATATGATCATCTCAATAGATGCAGAAAAAACATTTGGTAAAATTCAGCGTCCCTTCATGATAAAAACTCTCAACAAACTATGCGTAGATGGGACATATCTAAATAATAAAAGCCTCATACAACAAACTCACAGCCAATATCATACTGAGTGGGAAAAAATTGGAAGCAATCCCCCTAAGAACTGGAACAAGACAAAGATGTCTGCTTTCACCCTCCTATTCAACATAGTACTAGAAGTCCTTGCCAGAGCATTCAGACAAGATAAAGGTATAAAAGACATCCAAATTGGAAAAGAAGAAGTCAAATTATCTCTGTTTTCTGACAACATGATTTTATACCTTGAAACCCTAAAGAGTCCACCAAAAAACTCTTAAATTTGGTAAATGAATTCAGTAAAATTTCAGGATACAAATTCAATGTACAAAAATCAGTAGCATTTTTATACAGCAGTAACAGTCAAGCTGAGAACCAAATTAAAAAGGAAATACCATTTACAATTGCTACAAAAAAAACCCCAAAAGACCTAGGAATATATTTAACCGAGGAGATGAAAGATTTCTACAAAGAAAATTACAAAACATTGATGAAAGACATTGCAGATGACAGAAACAAATGGAAAAAGATCCCATGCTCATGGATCAGAATTAACATTGTTAATATGACTATACTGTTCTAAGCAATCTACAGATTCAGTGCAATCCCCATCAAAATATCAATGTCATTTTTCACAGAATTAGAACAAACAATCCTAAAATTCATACAGAACCAAAAAAGAGCCTGAATAGCCAAAGCAATCCTAAGGAAAAAGAACAAAGCTTCACATTACCTGATCTCGAATTATCCTGCAAGGCTATGCTAGCCAAAACAACATAGTACTGCTATAAAAATAGACACATAGATCAATGGAACAGAAGAGAGAACCCAGAACTTACCTGTAGCTAATTGACCTTTGACAAAATCAACAAAAACATACACTGGGGAAAGCACACCCTTTGCAATAAATGGTGCTGGGAAAATTGGATTGCCATGTGAAGAATGAAAACGGGACCCCCATCTCTCACCATATATAAAAATCAACTCAAGATAGGTCAAATATTTAACTGTAAAACCTGAAATTATAAAAAATGCTAGAAGAAAACCTAGGGATAACCCTCGTGGACATTGTTTTAGGAAAAAATGCATGACTAAGACCTCAAAAGCACAAGGCAACAAAAACAAAAATAGGCAAATGGGACTTAATTAAACTGGAAATCTTGTGCACAGCAAAAAAAAAAGAGTGAACAATCCACAGAATGGGAAAAAAATATTTATAAACTATGTATCTGGCAGGGGAGTGATAACCAGAATTTATAAGGAACTCAAACAGCTTAACAACAACAAAAAACAAGCAACCTCAAAAAGTGGTCAAAGGACATTTTTAAAAGAAGACATATAAATTGCCAACAAGCATGTGAAAAAATGTTCATCATCACTAATCGTCAGGGAAATGCAAGTTAAAGCTACATTGAGATATCGTCTTACACCAGTCAGAATGGCTATTATTTGTTTATTTTTGAGACAGAGTCTCACTATTGTAGCCCAGGTTACAGTACAGTGTTGTGATCATAGTTCACTGTAACTTTGAACTCCTGGGCTCAAGTAATCCTCCTGGCTCAGCCTCCTAAGTAGCCGGGACTACAGGTATGCGCCATCACACCCAGCTAGATTTTTTTAAAAAATTTTTTTGTAGAGATGGGGTCTTGCTGTCTTGTTTAGATAGGTCTTGAACTCCTGGCCTCAAGCAGTCCTCCTGCCTTGGCCTCCCAAAATGCTGGGATTACAGGAGTGAGCCACCATGCCTGCCAGAATGGCTGTTATTAAAAAGTCAAAAAGTAATAAATGTTGGTGAGAGTGCAGAGAACATACACTCATACACTTGTGGTGGGAATGTGAAGTAGTACAACCTCTATGAAAAACAGTATGGAGATTCCATCTACTGGATATATACCCAAAGGAAAAGAAATCATTATATCAAAAAGATACCTGGGCTCATATGTTTTTTTGCTGTACTAATCACACTAGCAAAGATGGAATCAACCTAAGTGTGCATCAACAGATGATTAGATAAAGAAAATTAGGTATATATACACAATGGAATATTATGTAACCGTAGAAAAGAATGAAATCGTGTCTTCTGCAGCAACATGGGATGGAACTGAAGGCCATTAACTTAAGCGAAACAACCGAGAAACAAATACAGCATATTCTCACTTATAAGTAGAAGCTGAAAAATGTATACACATGACACAGAGTGTAGAATAATAGCTATTGGAGACTCAGAAAGGGGATAGGGTGGGAGGGGGTTCAGAGATGACAAATTACTTAATGGGTACAATGTACACTGTTCAGGTATGGTTACACTAAAAGCCCGGAATTTGCCACTGCACAATGTATCTGTGTAACAAAACTTCACTTGTACCCCTTAAATTTAGAAAACTAAAAACAATTGAAAAAGAATATTTATTTGATGCTAGGTATTGATATAAGCACTGGGAATTTCACAGTGAGTTAAGTAGTCACACTTCCTTCCCTAATGATAAGGACAGTCCAGTAGGTTAGAGAGACAAAAAAACATTTACACTAAATTATAAAGAACATAAATACAAGATTCTGTAGAAGTATTACTGACTTAGCTTGGAGAATCAGAAAAGCCTCCTAGCCTTTTAACATATTTACAGTTCCTCTCAATTCCTTCCATAATTTCCTATTCCTGTAATTCACTAACAAGCATCTTAATCCCAAGATTTGATAGTCAGTGAAATGTAATCAGAGTCTTTTTGGCAGTGACTTCTCGCTGTCATATTTATCTTGCAAAGGAAATTATTTTTGGTCAGATTTTAAATAAATTGTGTGTGTGTGTGTTTTTTAAGAAGGCTTAGCTTATGATTAACTTTCATAGCTATTCTGCAGTTTTTTGAAAAATTACCTCTTAAACTTTACTTGTAAAATGAAAGTTTCTACCTCATTTGTTTTTGGTAAAAATAATTGTAAATTATATAATATGTAAATACTTCAATCTCATTTATGTTTTGCAGTATGAGATGTTAATTATCACTTCAAATATTATATTTTTCTATTTTTCTTGAAGGGCTGGGATGATATTTAAAACTACTCTTTCTCTAGTCAGAAAGCGTCAAAATTCTTCACTAGTTCTAGAATTTTGTCTAAAGGTCTGTTCAGAAGGATTAGACCTATCACACCAAGAAAAGTTTACTATTAGTAGAATACATCACGTTGTCTTTTTCCCCCATTCAATGTGTGATTCTGAACATAGGCAAGGTAGTTTTTATTGATACCTGGGTGAGTAACTTATCGTATATAGAATTTGAAATTTTGTTTCTATAACAATTTGAAATTATTGTAGAAAATTGAAGAAAGGTTTTTGTATTGTGGGAGAAATAGGAATTTGCTATTGATTTGGTATAGAGTTCTAGTCATGCAAGATGAAAAAATTCTATAGATCTGCTCTGTACAACACTGCTTATGGTTAACAGTACTCTAGTATACACTTAAAAATTGGTGAAGAGGGTAGATTTCATGTTATATGGATTTCTTTTTTACTGCAATTTAAAAAATGGTAAAATCCTTATTTTCTTACATGTCTATATAAATTATGAAGTTTTAAAGATAATTTATTCAATTAAAATAATTCATCACCAAGTACTTATAAGTAGAAAAACAATCACAAATAATTTGAATTATTAACGTGTATATTAAATTTTTAAATATTCATATTATTCCTATTACTGTCTTAACTCATTATTTATAAGGATCTTTGTAAATAGTGAGATAACAATGGAATTAATATGAATTCTTTTTTATTCTCTTAGGATAGTAACTTTATCACAGCTCTTGAATTGGCAGTACGTTTTGGGAAAACCCTTATCATACAAGAGATGGATGGTGTAGAACCTGTTCTTTATCCATTGTTGAGACGAGATCTGGTTGCGCAAGGTAAATATTTGACACTTTCCGGAAAGAAACTTATTTAAATTTTCTGAAAACAGGTACACGTTTCCAAGAGTTCTCTTCCAGTAAAATCACACATTCTGTCTTCATAGTTCTCTAAAATACAGTACAGATTTTGTGTGCAGAAGAAAAAAGTAGTCTTAGCTGCATTGCAAGTTAACTCCAGTGTCAATGAAGACTTCATATAGTTAAGACTGTGTTGCACTGTATGGGTCTACATTTGATATTTTATATGATTAGGATATGGCACTTATATTGAAGGGTCTTTTGTGGACAATAAAACAATAATTTTAAAATATTTTAAAGAGGTTATATCAAAATAATACATGTATGGGTTACAAAATCAAATAATACCAAATGGCTGCAACATTCTATTCCTCCCCTATCCAGGACTATTCCTACTCACCAGAGAAAACTATTTATTTTTCAGTTTTAACTTTTTATTGAAATCAAATATACATATAGAAGAATATATGTAAATGTATAGCTCATGAATTTTTACAAATTGAATACACCTGTATAAGCACCTAGAGCAAGACATAGAACTTTATTAGCACTCCAGAAACCTACTAGTTTACCCCCCTACCCTCAAGGATAACCACATTCCTGACTTATAACAGCATAGATAAGTTTTGTTTATTTTTGTACCTTGTGTAAATGAGAAAGAAAAAAGCAGCACCTGACTACTGTTGGCTAGGAGCTGTCCTGGCTCTAACAGCTTGGCCATGGTGTATTTCTGTTGAGTATAAATCATGTCACAGAACACCAGCATCAGACAGGTCATTCTGTGATCATAACCATGTTTGAGCACAAAGATAAGAACACTTTCCATACCATAAAAATAACCACACATTCTCTTCTCCTCAGCTAATTTTGAATAACTTCTGCTTCTTTACACATTGCAGCTTAGTCCAGAGGTGGGGAACCTTTTCATGTTGGAAGGCCACATTAATTCAGCTGTAATCAAATAAGGCTATGTTCAAGAAACTTCAATTGGATATACTTAAAAATGTATATTATTTTGTGAAAATATAACTACTATGTATATTGAATAATTTTAAAAAATGAAAACTATTTCTGAATTTTAAAGTTAACTAACCTTTTAATGCCTTTGTTGTGTCCAGTTTTTGTTGGAAAACATTTGAATATTTGGTTGCAGCATGGAGGTCCGCAGTTTCAGTTGATCTTCTAGATGGGAATCAGTCATTTGTGACCTTAAGGACATCTTGATTTGGGTTAAGTAGGAGAATGTAGATTCACAGCAATAAGTGGTTGAAAAGCAAGAAAAACATTTTTTGGACATGTTGCTGAAGGTGGAATTCTACTGCATTTTTTCATATTTCAATTATATGTTTCTTAGCATCAAACAATGATTTTAAACTGTCATCTACTGAGGGCTCAATCAATTCCAACTCTAGTTCTTTAGTTGCTTTGGTAATATCAGCAAGGTGAGGCTGAAATGCTAATTTGAATGTGATGTCATGATTCTCAAAGTCAGTGAAACTTTCATTGTATTCTCCAATTAATAGGTCTGTAACAGCTGCACATTCTTCAGATGATTTGCGTATATCATCCTGCTCATCAATGACCTTTGCTAATTGAGGAAAATGTTCATCTAAAATTTCCTTTTGAGGAAGTGTTTTGAAAAAAGATAGCTTTTTTTCTTGAAATGCTTGGATTTTTTGCCCAAATATCATTATAGACTTAGTTTTACCTTGCAAAGAAATATTCAAATCATTTTGATTTGACATAATGTCACACAGAAATGCTGCATTCCTATACAAATCTTCTTTCCATAATTCACATTGCTGATTCTCTTCATAAAATTTAACTATCTGTTTCCACAGAGATAAAATTTTGGCTAACATCTGTCCCTGTGATCGCCAACACACTTACCTTATCTTTCAACTTTAGCATGTTACACAACTGAAGATGTCTTGTTGCATTTGCAGGAATATAGTTAACAATACTTAGAACTTGTTACAAAGTGTCACTTAAAATAGCTTTAACACAGAGATTTTGCTGATGCAAGATACAATGAAAAGAAATGATTGCATCTGGATCTGATAATACTTCTTTAATCTGTGCAATAAACCCTTCATGTTTTCCTGTCATGGAAGTTGCACCATCTGTCCTACACTTTTTTAAATTTACCAAATTCAGTCCAACTTCACAACATTTATCTTAAAAGTTGTTGAAGATACCTATTCCCCGTGTTCTGTTCTCAAGATAGCCCAAAGTGAGTAACTCTTCATAGCAAAGAACATCTTCTGTTACTACCCAGATGAAGTATAAAACCTGTATAAGTCAGTAGTATCCATTGATTCATCCAGAGTGATTGAATAATATATATTTTTCGTTTGAAATGTTGCATGAAGTGGTTCTTCTAAGTTGAAGGTTAATTCATGCTGTTGATCAGTTGTGATTCTCCTTGAAAGAGGTAGTTGTTTGTACTTTGAAACATTATCATGGTCTAAGCATCCTACAACTTCAACAATGCATTCTTTCACAATTTCTACAACATTGAATGGCTTCCCTTTTTTCCCTGAGTACATAAGCTACTTTATAAGTTGCGTCAGTGACATTATTTCCAGGTCTTATTGCTGCTTGAAAGAGTTGTCTTTGCTTTTGCTTTTCATCTTTTAATTTCTGCAGCAAAACCTTTTGCACCTCTCCCTCTAATTTAAAATATTTGTGGTCCTTATGAATGTTATCACACTGATGAGCATCGAATTTCTTTAATGTTGATATTGCAGTGTCACAAAGCAAGCAAATCATCTTATCCTTAGTAGAAACAAGATAATATTGCAATTCCCAGTCTTCATTAAAAAATTGGTTTTCTTCCTTCAGTGTTCTCTTGTCTTCTTTGACATGATGGGCTAGTAAGCAGACAGAATTAAAAAATATACTGTCAAACTGTGCAACTATTCACAAATTCCACTTCAAACAAAAACATTGTGCAACGTTGTCAAAAGCTGATAACAGACTGGTGTACTCAACCCCCATAAACTTGCCACGCAGCTTTGTGCAGTAGTGGCGTCAGTTAGGTGGGGAAAGTTAGAACTAAATCTTGAATGTAGCTGCCAGGAATTTAGCCCTTGTGGCTTACTAATGTTCTAATTGTGCTGGTCAATCTGGTAAGACTATTTTGTTGAAACTTATTTTATTATTTGGTATTTTAAATATGTTCATTTAAAAAATAAAATAAAAATATAAAAGATGAACAAAGGTGTATTAATAAAAGTAAAAGGATTTGTTCTCTAAAATTTGTATTCAGTCAAAAGGCCACACTTAAGGACTTAGAAGACCACATGTGGATTTAAGGCCACAGGTTCCCCATCTCTGGTTTAGTGTCACTCCTTCTCTCACCTCCTAGATAAAAATTAGATACCACATCATAGAATTGTCTGCTCTTTCTGATTACACCCCATCCCCAGCAAAATCACACTTCCCTTGAACCATTCCCAAATTACCTAGTGCAGGCCCAAATCCTGTAACAAGTCTCTCTTAATACATTCTTACTGACACAATGCACAGTCTCCCATGATGTTCTATCTTTTATTGGAAAGGGGCAGGTAAACCTGAGCTGTGGCCCTTTAAACCTTGGGATTTTGTTTTGTTTGTATTCTTTTATGCGTGTGTGTGTATGTGTGTGTGTGTGTGTTTATGTGAGTGAGTGAACTTTGGTTAAGTTGTATTTTTTTTTTTGGTGTTTGTCCATTTTATCAAAACTATCAAATGTATATTTTTTTATTGTCACCTTTTTAATGTCTGTTGGGTTTGTAATGATGTTCCCTTTTTCCTGATGTCGATAATATTTATTCTTCTTTTTCTTGATCAGTCTCTATATGAGTTTATCAATATAATGAATCTTTTTATTTGTTTATTTTTTTGAGAGAGGGTCTCTCTCTGTTGCCTGGAGTAGAGTGCAGCAGTGTCATCATAGCTCACTGCAATCTCAAACTCCTGTGCTCAAGAGCTCCTCCTGCCTCACCCTCCCGAGTAGCTGGGATTACAGGCATGTGCCAAGACTCCCGGCTAATTTTTAAAAATTTTTTTGTAGAGACAGGGTCTCATTATGTTGCTTCAGCTGTTCTCGAACTGCTGGCCTCAAGGAATCCTTTCATCTTGGCCTCCCAAGGTACTAGATACAGGCATGAGACACTGCACCCAGCCCTACAAATCTTTTTAAAATACTGATTTTTAATTTTGATTTTCTTTATTATATTTTAAAATTGACTTTTGTTCTGTAGTATTTCATTACTATTACTTAGGTTTCTTTTGGTCTTCTTTTTCTAGATTCATGAGGTGGAAAATCAAAATACTGATATTCATGCTTTCCTTTTTTCTAATATATGCATTTGTCTATAAATTTCCCTTTAAGGCCTTTTTCAGCTTCATACCACAGTTTCAGTTTCTTTTTTGACTCAACTTAGGTAGTATTTTGTTGTTTAATTTTCAGGCAATAGGAGAATCTCTAGTTACCTTTTTGTTATGATATCTAGCTTATGTCCATTGTGGTCAGGTAACTTATTCTAGAGTATTTTAATTTTTTGAATTCTGTTGAAGCTTTCTTTAGGATCTGACATTTGGTTAATTTTTACACATGTTCTGCATATACTTGAAAATTGTATGAATTTTGCTCTTGTGTGGTTTAATTTTCTCTGCAGGTCAATTAATGTCATTTTTTTAAATTGTGATGTTCAAATCTTATATACCCTTATTGTTTTATGTTTTTCTGTTTGCTCTATTGTGTAATGAGATAAATATCTTAGAGTTGCTGTGATTTTGAATGTGTTTTTCTTTTAGTTTGGTCAATTTTAGCTTTAAATATTTTGAAGCTATATTATTGGATGTATATATATTTGGAAATGTGATCTCTTTCTATCAGATCTTTATATTATGAAGCATCCTTCTTTATTTCTAGAAATGTCTGAAGTTTGAGAGTCTATGTTGGAACGGTTACACTAAATGTTTTGGGGTACTGTTTGCATGGTATATACTTTTCCATTCTTTTACTTTCAACTTTTCTGCTGGCCTTTATTTAAAAAAATAAATTTTAATATGTATATTTAATATATTCAACATGATTTTATAGGCTACATATAGATAGTAAAATGGTTACTATATTGAAGCAAATTAACTTATCCACAGTCTTAAGTAGTTACTCTCCTGTTTTTGGTGGCAAGGGCCACTAAAATCTACTCATTTAGCAACAATCATAAATACAATGTAATGTTGTTAACTATAGTCCTCATGTTGTACATTGGATCTCTAGATTTCTTCATCTCACATATCTGCTACTTTGTATTTGACAGACATCTCCCCATTCTTCCCCTTCCTCCCTCAGTCTGCTGCCTGTTTCTGGTAACTGCTGTTTTATTCTCTTTGTATATTTTCTTTTTCTTTTTTTTTTTTTTTGTTTGGAATCTACATGTAAATAAGAAAATGCAATAATTTTATTTCTGTGTCTGGCTTATTTCACTTAGTATAATGTCTTTCAGGTTCAACCATGGTGTGACAAATGGCAGAATCTTCTTTTTTTATGGCTGAATAATATGGGGCGCGCACACACACTCATACAATATTTTCTTTACCCGTTGCATTGAGGGACACTTAGCTTGTTTCCATATCTTGGCTATTGTGAATAATGCTACAATGAATGTGGAAGTGCAAATATCTTTACAAAGTGGTGATTTCATTTCCTTTGGTCATATATCCGGAAGAGAGATTCCTGGGTCATACGGTAGTTCTAGTTTTAATTTCTTTAGGAACCTCCGTACTGTTTTCCATAATGGCTACACCCATCTACATTCCCACCAACAGTTCCCTTTTTTCCACACCCTTGCCAACGTTTGTTTTCTCTTGTCTTTTTGGCAAGAGAAATATTTATCCTAACAGATGTGAGGTAATATCTCATAGTGATTTTGATTTACATTTCCCTGATGATTAGTGATGCTGAGCACTTTTTCACATACCTGTTGGCCATTTTTATGTCTCTTTAGGGAAATGTCTATTCAGGTCCTTTACCCATTTTTTAATCAGGTTATTTGTTTTTCTGGTATTGAGTTGTACGAGTTCTTTATAAATTTTGGATATTAACTCCTTATGTGATATATAGTTTACAGATACTTTTTCCCAGTTTGTAGGTTACTTTTTCATTTTGTTGATAGTGGATATTTTGCAATTACTTATATATTGCTATTCCTAGGTTTTTTACCATCATTGTCTCTTCAAGTATTACATCTTAAGTACTAGAACAAATACTTCTTAACTGATGAATTTAGAAATAGAGAATTATATATAATTGAGGCTTTCTATTTGTTTATAATCAACCATTTCAGAAAAACTTGTAAACATTAAAACCATACTGTATATGAGTAGATAGATATCCCTTTGATGCTTCAGTATCCCTGGAATATTATTAGTGAATATTATTTATCCTTGCTTGCATAAGTGCTGATTAATAGAGCATTCTGGCTTATCCTGTCTTGGGTAGCCTAACTTTTGCTGTCTTTGGACTCTATTGAAAAGCCTATATTTATGTAAGTACTTGAAAATGATGTTTTAAACTATCACATCGCAAAATATAAAAGATTCAAGCCAACTAATTGTGTATTTTTTTTTTAAAATAGGACCACGTTATGTGGTACAAATAGGTGACAAAATTATTGACTACAATGAAGAGTTCCGCCTCTTTCTGTCAACAAGAAACCCAAATCCCTTTATTCCACCAGACGCAGCTTCCATAGTTACTGAGGTTAACTTTACTACAACAAGAAGTGGATTACAAGGGCAGGTATATGTTGACAGTCATAATTTTCCTTAGAATCTTTTGTAGCTTTGTATACTTATTAGATATTTTGAATGGAAAGCTTTTTTTTAAAACTGATTAGTATTTAAATTTAGATTTTAAAAATATGCTTACAAGTTATAGTGAAGCATTCAGGCTTATTTCATTTATTATGTGTATTAGACTTGCATATTTGCTATTAATGTCAAATTGCTGCTTCTATAATAATATAACTCTAATTTTACAATTTATTTTTGTCATATGGTAAAATTTAAGAGATGGATGGATCATAGAAATTAAGATCATCTGCTTAATTTTTTTAATTATGAAAACTGAAGTTTAATTGTGAAAATTGCAGTTAATTGACCAATTTAGCTAGTTGAGGGTCTTTGATTCCTGAGCAAACATTTTTTTGTACCATTAGAACATATGACATGTGCATCTTTGAATTCAATTTGTCTGTGTATGGCTCATTACAGTTTAGAATTATTGCATGAATTTCAAAATTATTTTTTATGTCGAGATGTCCAGACTTTTGCTTATGTATTTCCTCACTCATTTTTTTCCTCTAAAATGATATAATGCCAGTTGACAGTTGAGTATTATGTTTTTTGTGTTTTTTTTTTTTTGAGACAGGATCTCGCTTCTTCGCCTGGGCTAGAGTACAGTGGTGTCATCATAGTTCACTGCAACCTCAAACTCCTGAGTTCAAATGGTCCTTCTGCCTCAGCATTCCAAATAGCTGAGTCTATAGGTACAAGCCAACATGCCTAGCTAATTTTTCTGTTTTTTGTGGAGATGGAGTCTCACTCTTGCTCAGGCTGGGCTCAAACTCCTAGCCTCAAGAGATCCTGCCACCTCGGCCTCCCAAAGTGCTAGCATTGTAGGCATAATGAGCAACCATGCCCAGCCTTTCTTGCTATTTTTTTACTCATCTAACAGTAGTAGATTTTTTCCTTTTTTGATTTATATGATAACATGTATATTTCCTGCAGCTTTTATTTGATGGTCATCTTTAACACTGTCCTTTCAAAATAGTTTTTTATTATACCATCAAGTATATTTTTATGAACAGTATCTCTTGATTGACTTGATGATACTCATCAATAAAACAATGTAACAGTCACTCAAAACTTGTCAGAAATTGACAAGTTTTATTCTGTCTAAAAGATCTCCACAGTTGTTGCTGAAAGGAGACTTAAGGTCTTACTTTAGCAAGAACTAAATGAAAATATTTATACAACAGATTTTGAAGTATATATTTTATGCCAGTGTCATTATCTATTTTTATTTTTAGAGTTAACAATTTGACATAGCATTTTTTAACAGCTTAACAGATAAGAGTTTTAACAGATACAATTTACATACCATATAATTTGCTGATTTGAAGTGTACAATTCAGTGGCTTTTTAGTGGAACTGCTGGGTCTTATGGTAACTTTATGTTTAACAATTGGAGGAACAAAGTTTTTCAAAGTGGCTTCATTATTTCACTTTCCCACCAACGATGTAGGAGAGTTCCACTCTTTCCACATCCTTGCCATGTGCATCTTTGAATTCAATTATTATTTGTTTTTTAAACTGTAGCCATCTTAGTGAGTGTGAAATGGTTCATGGTTTTGATGACATGGAATTTTAAGTAAGATATCTTTTTATTTCTTTTTTTTTTTTTTTTTTTGAGACAGAGTTTCACTCTGTTGTCCTGGCTAGAGTGAGTGCTGTGGCGTCAGCCTAGCCTACAGCAACCTCAAACTCCTGGGCTCAAGCGATCTTCCTGCCTCAGCCTCCCGAGTAGCTGGGACTACAAGCATGCACCACCATGCCTGGCTAATTTTTTTTATATATTTTTAGTTGTCCAGATAATTTCTTTGTATTTTTTTTAGTAGAGACAGGGTCTCGCTCTTGCTCAGGCTGGTCTTGTACTCCTTAGCTCCAACGATCTGCCCACCTCGGCCTCCCAGAGTGCTAGGATTGCAGACGTGAGCCACCGCGCCCAGTCATCTTTTTATTTCTTAATGGGAATACTTACCATTAAAAATACTAGCTTCCATGGTTTTGATACATTTAATCTAATTTTAGAACTAAGTATTATATATTGACACGTTAAGTAATGCACTTTCTTATAGCTATCTTATAATATTTAACATTTTACTGATTAGTTTAACTAGTTATTGTCTCTTTTTCATCAGATGTAATTGTGAAGGTGCTTCATGTTTAATTATAAAGAATGAAATGAGTTAGCATAGTATCAAAATACTTGTAATGTTTGGTCAAACACAAGGCCTGTTTGTGGGAGATTTTCTTTTGTTTGAAACCTTGTTAGCTAGAATTATCTTTCTTTTCTTTCTTTCTTTCTTTTTTTTTTTTTTCTTTAAGCTTTTGGCTTTAACCATTCAGCATGAGAAACCTGATTTAGAGGAACAGAAAACAAAACTATTACAACAGGAAGAAGATAAGAAAATACAGCTAGCCAAGCTTGAGGAATCTCTTTTAGAGGTAAAATTTAGCTACTTGGGCTGTTTTTTCATATTACATTTTTTCTTTAATGAATATAAATAACAGTGTTTAAAAAAGTTAGTAGTACCTTCAGAATGTTTTCGATTTCTTCAAAGACATAATAGTATGTATGTATCTTAAGGTCTAAATTCAAATAGAAAAAAAAGAAGATATCTTTTGGAGTATAAAATCTTAAGGAATAATATTTGAGACGATCAATTTTTAACTAATTATTTATATTATATTGCTTTATTATATGCTTATAAGTTCAAGAAGCATTAAAAGTATGAAATTATGACTTAATTTATAATTTTAATAATTTTATTTTTATTAGATAACATTAATACCTATTCAGTACTTTGATAATGATACAGAATCATATAACAATTCACTGTACCAATAATAAAAACAAAATAAAAACAAAATTTAAAAAATAGAAGGCTATAAAATGTTGAAATTCTTCTAAAATAATGTAAGTCCCCATAAACATTATCAAATTAATGATTGTTAATATGGACTTCCTTTAGTTGTTTATTTTAATATGTATAATAATGTTATATTGTTAATTTTTTCTACAGACACTTGCCACATCTCAAGGCAACATTTTGGAAAATAAGGATTTGATTGAATCATTGAATCAAACAAAAGCAAGCAGTGCACTTATTCAAGAGTCACTTAAAGAATCTTACAAACTCCAAATTTCCCTCGATAAAGTAATCATTTCTTTCTTTGTGATTTTATGTCATGTCGTCTTAAATATTTATGTTAATATGATAGCAGATGTCAAAAGGAAAGCCATTCAAAAACACCAGAGCCATTCTTATTATAGAGAGGGAGTTCAGATGTTGACACATCAAGGATAAGGACTATTGATCAGTAAACTCTGCTTGGTTCTTCTGATCTCTGGGATAATGTTATCTAAGGTTGAGCTACAATTTTGTACTGATATTGAAAATGAATATATTGAAAATGAGTGTTAGAGAACATCTTTGCCATTCTTGGAACTTGTCTCAAGACAAATTAAATATACCAATTAAAAGGTTATAAGCTATTTTTTCCATTAAGAAACTTTTTCCCTCTGTTCATCCTGGACCCCATGAGTGTAATGATCTGAACTATTTTCTTACAAATGGCATTAAATCCTTTTCACTTTATTCTTTTGATGGTTCCTTTAGTAAAATTCCAGCCCTGCATCAGTGCAATGTATCTTTTCCTCTCCTGCATTCTGGTGACTGACCTTTGCTGGAGAAAATTAGACAACAGGCAAATTAATGTTACTATGAATTCCCAAGTCTGACCTGACCCAAACCTTCACTGACATCCTTTAATTCTTTCTCATTCCCCTCAGTGATTTTTCCAATTTTTTTTTTTTTTTTTTTTGGTACTTTCAGCCCTTCCTCAAACTTTACACTTACCTATTACTACTTCTTCACTTGGGAAAGAGCTCTGTTGAAATCAGAATAAGAACAAATTTATAGCCCAATTCCAATCCAGTCACCCCACTTTCTCTACTAGGGCTGCACTTTACAGATGTTATGATTGTCATTTTCTGCCAAAAGGATTTTAAACTTTCTGTGCCTTCTTTTTGTTAACAGACATTGCTGAGTCACATACATATTTTTACTGGTATCATATTTGTAATCCTAGTGCTTTGATCATAATTACATGGAGAATCTTTTCGGAGTTCTATTCAAAACCTTGAGGCCATTTAATCCTATGATCTTCTTATTTCTATCATCTTTTACCTTCATTCAGAATAAAAGCTCCTATTGTTATTGGCTCTTTCCGTGCTTACGCTGAACAGTGCTAGGTGCTTTATTATCCTAACGTGGACAACTGCTACCGTCATTTTCTCTGCCTCTGGTTCTGTCAGTGTTCTTCTTGGCACCAATCTTACACACTAGTGTCATAATTTTAACTTTTCTCTACTTTAGGTATAGACTAGTCTAGTGCCATGCCTTCTTGTATTACCTGAACTGATTCTCTGAAATGTGAGATTGATTGTATTCTATGATCATAACTGTTTACCATTCCATTTTTCCTCCTCCTCCTAATACAAGTGCTCTAGGCCCTAAAAGCCCAATCCATGAACCACTTCTGGCTTTGTCATCTGAGAGGTAGAAAAGTATTTAAAATGTATTGCTGTTGTCTGAATGTTTATGTTCCTCCAGATTCATATGTTGAACCCTAATCCCAAGTATGATACTATTAACAGGTGAGGCTTTGGTGATGTGATTAAGTCATGAGGTCATCCTTTATCAATGGGATTAGTGCCCTTGTAAAAGTGGGCCAAGGGAACTTGTTTGCTCCTTCCAGCATATGAGGACACAGCAAAAAGCAACTGTTTTTATGAAGCAGGAAATGGGCCCTCACCAGTCAGCAAATCTGCTGGCACCTTGGTTTTAGACTTCCTAGCTTCCAGAACAGGGAGAAATAAATTTTTGTTTTTTATTGTATCTATTTTGTTGTTTATAAGTAGAACCAATTTAGTGTATTTTGTTATAGCAGCCTGAACAGACTAAGACATATATTGTCCTCAGCTTCATAAAAATAAGGAAGAAGCTGGGCGTGGTGGTATGCACCTGTAGTCTTAGCTGCTCAGGAGGCTGATATGGGAGGATTGCTTGAGCCCAGGAGTTTGAGGCTTCCATGAGCTATGATTGTGCCAGTGTACTCCATCCTGGGTGACAAAGCGAGACCCTATCTCAAAAAAAGAAAAAAGAAATAAGGAAGAAAAACCAGATTTTGCTATTCCTTTTAGTTACAAAATTCTGTGATTCATCATCTTCATTTGTTTTATGTGTATGGAAAAGTAAGGCTGTGGCTAGATATGTACATAGTAATCTGTAGGTGGCAGTAAAGCACTAGTATTAAAATGTCCTCTTCCCCGATCTATTGATCCATAGGAGCGGGATGCCTATCTCCCTCTGGCTGAGAGTGCCAGCAAGATGTACTTCATTATCTCTGACTTGTCCAAAATTAATAACATGTACCGTTTTAGTTTGGCTGCATTTCTCCGACTTTTCCAACGAGCTCTACAAAACAAACAGGTAAGCTATTGGTTACCCTGTAGCTGAGACTGAATCAGAAGATCACTTTACTAGGTATGGTACTTAATTAATATTAATAATTTCCTGAGAAACCTTACATAGAATTATGTTTCAAAAGACTGCATGTAACACTTGTAAACTACATTTAAAAAAAAACTGTTTCTTAATTTCATTTTATATTCTTAATGAAAATGATTTATGTTCTGAGTATAAATTAATAGGTAATATATAATCATTAAAAATACTCGATGGTTCCAAAAGGTATAAGAATAAGAAATCAGACACATAATCCCATTACCTGGGGAAATGACATTTAACATTTCATTATATATCCTTATTGTTTCGAGGCTGTAATGTTCTAATTAAGGGAGATACAGCAGTGTACACTGCCATATCAAGCTTATATTCTAATGGAGGGAAGGATATATTAAAGGATAACAAATTGTTTTAACCAAAAGATATCATACTGTGCTTTAAAAATGTATTAGTATATTACAGACAGCTTTCACATCAATGAATATAAATCCACACAATATTTTTAAGAGATGCTGAGCCTATACCATCCTTTATTTAACCACATCCTGTATGGACATCATTCTGCTTATCTTTGCTGGATATCATATTACCTTCAAACTTGACAGATTAAAACTATTTTCTTTTTTTTTTTTTTAATTTTTATTTTTTATTATTCCAAGGTATTGTGAAGGTACAAACATTCTAGTTACACTTTATGTCTTTGCCTCACCCATATGCAGGTTAAAGGCGTGCCCTTCCCTCCCTTTAGTGTTCCCCATATCCTTTAGTTGTAGATTTTCCCCCCCATCCCCCTAATCCTGGAGAGTATTTCTGCCATGTGGTCACCCTAGTGTTGATCAGTTAGTACCAATTTGATGGCGAGTACAAATGGATCCCGTTCTTCTGCTCTTGAGGTGCCTCACTTTGGATGATGGGCCTAAGTTTAGTCCAGGAAAGCATAAGAGGTACTAGATCATCGTCATTTCTTAT